>PVJH01019914.1:0-41686 GCA_004026705.1 Nesogale talazaci | reverse complement strand
ATTTAAGAACTAGAGGAATATTGTATGTTTCATCCTGGCTACACTGCACCCTGACTGGCTCCTCCCCTCCCTGAGAGCCTTCTGTGAGGGACTGTCCAGCTGCCTACAGAGGGACCTTGGGTCCCCACTCTGCACTCCCTCTCATTCACAGTGATAAGGCTTTTGGGGGAAACAAGTTCTCATGCTTTTACAAATGCTTTTTAAAAATGCTTGATGTCATGTGTCTGCACTGTCATAGACAATAGTTTCATAGCTCTAAAGATGATATATAAAGATGAACTGCCCAATGGTTCAAAATTCCTTGGGAGAAAGATGAGGCTTTCTACTCCCATAAAGAATTACAATCTTGAAACTAGAGGTAATTCTACAGGGTGCGACGGGATCCTGAATACTCCATCCTACAGGGTCATGAGGAGTCAGAATCGACTCGATGGCAGTGGATTAATTTTTACTGTTTATCTACTCATCCTTCCTCCTTCCTCTTTTTGACCTGATCTTTTCGGTCTCATTTACCGGCTCCCTTTTATACCAACAGATCAAAGAACACATATTGAGCAGTGAGGCCGCCAAGTTCCTTCTCGAGTCCTATCCCAGGACATCCAAGAACTGGTGCATTAACAAGTAGGTAGGAATCTGAGAACCCTCCAAATATCTACAGACTGACACTTCAAGATATCCCTGAAAGTGGAACCTATCTGTCACCAAATCTGGCCACTTACAGGTTACAGTTAACTCGTTAGTGCTTCATTAAAAATACGGACGCAGGTGAAAACTTCAGTAGATCGATCAATAGAAAGGATAAGGGGTCAAACACTTAACAAATATCATAGACGCCTCCTCTTTTTCAACAACCCTTGACTTTACCAAGCACAATGTCCTTTCCCAGAGACGGGTCTCTTCTGCTAACATGTCTAAAGTACATAAGATGAAGTCTTTCCATCCTCACTTCCAAGGATCACTCTAGCTATGTTTCTTCTTTTTTTTTTTTTTGGGGGGGGGGGGGAGGCATCACTGCTCTCCGGTGGTGGGAGTAGGAGGCCCAGCCCCACTGCTGGAATTGAACCTCCGTCCCAGTGGGCCGCAGTCCCGCGCACAACCACTACGCCACCGGGACTCAGCCCATTTCTTCTAAGAAGGAAATATTTGTTTGTTCTTCTGGCAGTACTTGCAACATTCTTCAACACCATAATTCAAAAGTATCAATTCTTGGCTTCCACAAAGAATGAATTATGGGAAAGTATTAAAACTGCTTCCACAAGCATTAATTAAGGATTTAAGCAAAAATGACATCCTTGACAACATTGATCTTTCCTCTATTTATAATGCTGTCCATTGGTCCAGCTGTGAAGACTTTGATTTTTTTCTTTACATTGAGTTACAATACACACTGAAGGCTGCACGTTGATATTCATTAGCAAGTGCTTCCGTCTTCCTCACGTTCAGCAAACAAGGTTGTGTCTTCTGCATTATCGTAGGTTGATAATGAGCCTTCCTTCAAGCATTCTTCCTCAGACAGCCTGGCTTCTTGGATTCTTTACTCAACATACAGATGGAATAAGTATGGTGAGCAGAGACAGCTGTGACATATACTATCTCACAGTAGACCCTTGTTCTTTTTTGTTGTTGTTTTTTGGGGCATCACTGCCCTCTGGTGGTGGGATTAGAAGGTCCAGCCCTTGCTCCTGTGGAGCCGCTGCTGGAATTGAACCTCCATCTCAGTGGGCGGCAGTTCCGCACACAACCAATACGCCACTGGGGCTCAGCCCCGTCCCTTGTTCTTCTTTCTACACAACTGTCTTTTAGTCCATAAACAGGCTCCAGGTGAACACAATATAAGAATTGTAGAATTTCTGCACTTTGAAACTTCATGCATAGTTTTTATAATCAAAATCAACGTTAGCCTTTATTTTTAAGATATGGAGGGCTATTGATGGTAAGGAAGAGCAAATTAAAACTTTTATCACCACAACCCCACAAAAAACTTTTATCCTACTTCACCAACCAGCAGTTTTGATTAGCAACTGAAAACATCTGCCTTGAGCATTATGCACTTTTTAGGTCTAAATGGGATTAGAGTCACAATAGTAACTCAAGATATTTGATAGAAACTTGGCAAGAAGTTAGGTTATATTACTGGGAGAGGAATAATTTCAGAAAAAGGGTGAGAATAAGTAGCAACTCAAATACTGCAGTCAATGCCAATGAATTGTACATGTCGAAATGGCTGAATTGGAATGATTTGCGGTATATATTCTTACCAACAACAAAAATAAATTTTGGGGGGTTTTTCTTGGGGGGGGCATCATTGCCCTCTGGTGGTCGTGGGAGCTACCCAGTCTTGCTCCCGGAGAGCTGCTACTGGATTTGTACCGCCAAGCCCGTGGGCCACAGTCCTGCACTCAAGCACTATGCCACCGGGGCTCAGCCCAAAAATAAATCTTAAAAAGGAAGAAAAGGGCTGAGCCCCAGTGGCGTAGTGGTTATGCGTGGGACTGCGGCCCACTGGGATGGAGGTTCAATTCCAGCAGTGGGGCTGGCCCTCTTACTCTCACCACTGGAGAGGAGTGATGCCCCACCCCCCCCCAAAAAAAAAGATAGCTTAAAAAAAAAAAAAAAAAGGAAGAAAAGTACAAAAAATATCCAGGAATATAAAAGAAAATTAAAAAGTTGGAAAAGTCTGTAACTTACCCTAAACCAATGTAATCTTGATCAGAAATACTAACAGGATCTCGACTATACAAGCTAATGATAAGATCACACAACATTTGATCAACTTTAGAAAAATCATGAAAATGCAAAAACTACTTAATATTAAAGTACTGAAAAATTCTAATTTAACGTTTGAATCCCTGAGTGGGGTAATTGGTTCACAGACAGCTGTTAACAGGTTGAACATTTCCGTTCACCGGTGACGCAACCTACTCCTGAAAATCTTAAACACCCTCTGCAGCGAGCACCAGGAGTTGCCATGACGTGAAACTTATCGGTTTTTTTCAGTTTGGCGTTAATGTACAAAAATTAGTGATATTAAAGCTCACTGAACCTCCGTAGTGAGTACAGGAACAGGCCATATGCCTATGAGAATTCTGGTATATGACAAAAACTGTCAATCAGTATATAAAAGAATATCCACACCTAAAACCAAACACTACCATTAAGTCAACTCTGATGCACAGCAATCTTATAAGACTGAGCAAACAGACAATCTACTGGCTGACCCCTGTAGGGTTTTGAGACTGTACATCTTTATAGGGGTACAACAGCTGCCTATTTCTCCCCGGAGGACCTAGTGGGTTTGAACTGCTGGCCTTGGGTGATCACCCTATCACACTGTGCTACCAGGATTCCTTGAATACAAGGGCAGATTATTTTAAAATGAAACTGTAGCAATCTAATAACTTAGGTATAGAGATCCTTACTTCATTCTATTTAACTAAAACGATTCCAAAAAGATTTAAGCACACATAAAAACTGTCAAAATACTACAAGAAAACGTATAGAAACTAAAAATAGTTTTCTGGGGAAGGGTTTTCCATAGGAAAGCTAAAAAATCTGACCACAAAAAAATTAATAACTTGGGTTAGAAAATACATTGCTTAAAAACTATTTAAAATGATACATCACAGACTAAGAAAAAGAAGGAATTGCTGCTTAAGGGGTGTTGTGTATCGTCTAGAGTAATGGAAACCTTTGAGAAATTGATAGCGCTTAGTGATAGTTGCATAACTTGGTGAATGCAATGAATGCCACTATCCTGCTATGTACTCCCCCCCTTCCCGCTCGCCTCCAAACCATTTTCTACTGAATCCTTGGTTTAGGCTTTTCCTCCACACCCCAACCCTCCTACCGTCATGAATCCTTGATCAATTATATATTTTTATTATTTTTGTTTTTTGTTTTGGGCATCACTGCTCTCCGGCAGTGGGAGTAGGAGGCCCAGCCTCACTGCTGGAATTGAACCTCCATCTCAGTGGGCCGCAGTCCCGCGCACAACCACTACGCCACCGGGGCTCAGCCCTATTTTTATTATTTTTTTTAAGGAAAAAAGAAGCTTAAAACTCATTCTGGGGGCTGAGCCCTGGGGGCGTAAGTGGTTGAGTGCAGGACTGCGGCCTGCGGGCTTGGCAGTTCAAATCCAGTGGCGGCTCTCAGGAGCAGCGTTGGGTAGCTCCCAGGACCACCAGAGGGCAGTGATGCCCCCCCTCAGAAAAAGAAAAGAAAACTCATTCTGCTGAAAATATAAACAACCATTTTGTATATGCAGAAGAGTCAGGAAGAAGTAACAACCATCTGTTAAAAGCAATTACTTGTAGGAACGGTATTTTCAATTTTTACTTATACTTGTGTATCATTCTATTTAAAAAACAAATGTGTATTGCTTTATGGTAAGAAAACAAAGGGAAAAGCGTAATGAGCCGGGTCACAGAAATGTGATGAAATTAGAGAGTATGCTGAGTGCATGATGAAGAGGCCATGTATTACCTTGATTCCTCAGAGGAATGGTCAGCAGAGCAAGGTACGGCAACAGTTCAGTCTGCAGGCATAAAGCTGGTAAGCAGAAGTCAGGAAAAAGTGCTTTTGCTGCCAGGCAATTGTCTCGATACTAGACAGGAAAGAACATTTTAAAATGGAAGCTGAATGGAAAAGTCAAACCAAACTATAGTTATGTTTTCCTAGCCAAAGTTTACTTACTATGAAGTGAAATGGATCTCCCAGATACTAATGTCTAAATATTCCCATTAAAAGGATTAAGTTACTTTTAAGTATAAATACATTTCAAATGTACTTTTTGTTGTTGTTGTTTTTTTTGGTTTTTGGGCATCACTGCCTGCTGGTGGTGGGAGTAGGAGGCCCAGCCTTTGCTCCTGTGGAGTCGCTGATGGAACTGAACTTCCGTCCCAGTGGCTCAACCACTACGCCACCGGGGCTCAGCCCACAAATGTACTTTTAAGAGTTGATCTAATTAAGAACATAATTGAACTATGGCATGATTTGACATATGCATTAACCTCAATAATTTTAAAAAGTCTTATTAGACCACTATAAAAATTATAGCATTAGCTAATAAAATTTTACCTACCTAGCTATGCCATAACTGTAATTAGTTACTTTTAGAAAAGAAACTAAACATGAGACTAACCAACTTAAAAATCAAAGAAATGCTGTGTATAAGCAGAATGACATCGAAAAGAATGTGTTCAATAAAATGATGTATATATACTCAAGTATAAGCCGAGTTTTTCAGAACATTTTTTTGGGAGGGGCATCGGTACTCTCTGGTGGTCGTGGGAACTACCCAGCCTTGCTCCTGGAGAGCCACTGCTGGATTGGTACCGCCAAGCCCATGGACTGCAGTCCCGCACTCAGCCACTACGCCATCGGGACTCAGCCCTTTCAGCACATTTTTAATGCAGTTTTGGTGGTAAAATTAGGTGTCTCAGCTGATATTTGGGTTGACTTATACTTGAGTATATATGGTAAATTCTTTTTCATTGATATATTAACATTCTTTTAAAAAGTTTTTGATGCTATGTTACTAAAGATGAGAGTGACTCATATGAGTTTAACCTTAGCACATTTTCCTAAATCCTCTGAAGTATTCAACTTAACTTTAAGCATTTTCTTCAACTAATATGAGGCAATAGTATGTTGATGGGCTGCAAAGCATACTCCAGGTCTTCAGGGAACTTATATAGAACTTCAAGGAGTCTACCTCCCACATTTCAAAGGAGTCAATACTACATGCTCTTGGCCCTGGCTGATAATTGCCATGTAAAAATACAGACTCAATGTTGCCTCACTTTCCCCACCCTACCCCAGTTTGGAGATTTCAGAAATTCAATACAATTCATATCAAAATTTTATTTTATTTTATTTTTTGTGGGGGAGGCATCACTGCTTTCCGGCGGTGGGAGTAGGAGGCCCAGCCCCACTGCTGGAATTGAACCTCTGTCCCAGTGGGCCGCAGTCCCGCGCACAACCACTATGCCACCGGGGCTCAGCCCCCATATCCAAATTTTAATGACTCTACTCATCTATTTATTTTTGATTCTATCCATTTTTTAAAGATTGGAAATTCTGAAAAAATAAATTGTTGTCTCTGTTGTATTCAACCTGTGGGACACCAAATGTTTGCCCTTCAAAAGTTTTTTTCTTAAGAGTCCATTTGGGGCTGAGCCCCGGTGGCGTAGTGGTTGTGCGCGGGACTGCGGCCCACTGGGACAGAGGTTCAATTCCAGCAGTGATGCCCCCCCCCAAAAAAAAAAAGTCCATTTGGTGAGATAACGTGTCTATATAATTACAGGCTGAGACAGAATATAAAATTAAAACGAAAAAATCATTTTAATAAAAGTCAACTTATATGTAAATTTGGGTCTATGATTTAAATTGACAGCACTGGCTTTGGTCTTTTTTTTTCCTTCTTTACTTTGAGATTGTCCTTCTGACATTTTATCAAAATTCTACGAAATTATGTCGTAGGAACTATTATTTCTGACTAAAGAAAAACATTATTTTTTTAAAATTACCTTTTTATTTATTAGAAACCACTGGGGTTTGTGCAAGGGTCGAAAACTTGATCCTCCTGCTTGGCAGTGAGCAAATCCGCGGGCTCTGTTGGAATGTATCACACCTCGTGTTGCGACCGATGTACTGTACTCCCCGAGTAAAGAGCGTGTCTACCAAATGACACAGACAGAGAGTGAAGAAGAACCGAGCGGGAGTGAAAGAACACGGGTACTACTGATAAACAAAGAGAAGATCACCACTCTTAGCTACTGTTACTGACTCGTTCAATATTACCACAGCCCTAAAAAATAATGCTCTAAAATTTCAAAGAAGGCAAACTCAACTGAGACATAACTAAACGCCATGTGTGAGCCCTTCCTAGATCTTGCATGGAGTCGTGGAAAATCATTTTACATTTTTTGAGGCAACTGGGAAACTCTATACAGACATAGTATAATATTGAGTTAACATTACCTTTTCTTAGTCATGACTGTTTATGGTGGTTGTTTTCAATTACATACATTTCAATTTTCAGTAAGGAAAGTGTGAAAACATAAAGAGAAACTAAACAAATATGACAAAATGAGAGAACCTGGTAAACCAAAGAGGATACAGTAATTTTACTGGAATGTTCTTTCAGCATTTTTGGAATGTGGACAAGTTCCAAATAACAAGCAGTATAAAACAAGTACACAAAGGCAAATGCTAAATAAACGAAAGTTTAAACAACATAGAAAGGATATAAAACATTGTAAGCTTATTTATGAAGCTGCCCCATAACTTTAGTTATCAATGTATTGCAGTATTTATAACAAAAAATATTAACATTTAAACAGTGCTGTATGATACACTTTCTTGTGAGGATAAAAATATTCTAATTCCAGGCTGTCATGCAGTAGCTACTACTCACATGTGGCTACAGAGGAGATGGCTAGACTAAGCTAGCAATTCACTGTTTCAATTTTTGTTTTGTTTGTTTATTTGTTTTGGAGGCATCACTGGCCCCTGGTGGTGGGAATAGGAGGCCCTGCCTTTGCTCCTGTGGAGCTGCTGCTGGAATTGAACCTCCATCCCAGTGGGCCGCAGTCCCGCCCACAACCACTACGCCACTGGTGCTCAGCCCCACTGTTTCAATTTTTACTTAACTTAAATCTAAATGCACTGTGTGTTACTGCTATCTATGCTGGCCAACTCAAGATCAAGATATTGAGAAGTACCTTCGAGGCATATGAAAACTCACAGCTCTTGTTCATCTACCTAATATCCAAATTGCCATGTTTTCTCTAATAACTTCATGTAACTAAGAAAATATCTTTTTAAAAAAAATCAATGTTTTATTATGCCTAACAAAATCAAATGAACTCTTTGATTTTTATTAGAGTTTAAAATTTTTTTATCAGTTACTAAGAATTACTATATAAAGTACTATCAAAGATAAACTTTCTTTTCTTAAATCTGGGAAAATACAAAAAACATTTAAGTAAAATGGTCTTACATTCCAGTGGCCACTGAGGATGTCTGCAAAGCTAAGGAAGTCACTGGCCCGCCCAAGATCATCTATTTCCATGAAGAAATCTACGTAGTTTTGATGAAGATATAAATTAAAGAACTCTTCCGGCATGTGTGACATTTCTACTACTTCCTACAAAAAGAAGCATACACATGTTCTGCTTTGTATAGTCTGAACAACAAAATAGAATTTAAGAGTAGGATAAACAAACATCAATGAAATATTCCCCCCAAAGTTATGTATTTAAATCTTTCTATAAAACAACCTTATCACCTTCAAAGTACTCTCCATTACACACAATACATTTGCCAAATCTGCGATTCCATTCTTGAAAACATTTTTCAAACTCATCTGTTTGGATGGCTCACAGCACCTCCCTCGTTTTTTTGATCACCTCTTCTGCGTATTCAAATCATTATCCTTTCATGTCCTTCTTCAGTTGTGCAAACAAAAAAAGTGGCACAGAGCGAGGTCAGGTGAGTCAGATGAGGGGGCAATGGAGGCGTGCTGTGTATTGCTCCAAACTAGCCCCGAGAGGGCTGTGTGAGCAGTTGCATTGTCGAGATGGTAAAACCAGTCCCCCATCTGCCACAAATCGTTTCTGTTGCACACCAGTTACACGATCTTTTCAGAAACTAAATAGAAAGCTTGATTAACAGTCTGACCTGATGGAATAAATTCCAAATGCACTATCCGCCTCACATTAAAAAAAAAAAAGAGCATTGTCTCGATTTTTTATTTCACTTGAGTTTTTGGGTGGTGAGGGGACAATGGCGTTTTCCACCGGTTTGAATGATGTTTGCTTTCAGGGTGGTAAGAAAAGTACCGTGTCTTGTCACCAGTAATAAGCCTGGAAAAAAAATCTGGGTCACTTCGGAGCTGTTCCTTCAAAGCATGGCATTTTTCCATTCTCCTCTGGTTTCCTTGTCAGTAGAACCCGAGGCACACAGTTTGCAGCAGTCCTTCTCATTTCCAAATTTTCTGTTAAAATGTACAGAACCGAGCTCCAAGAGAATGCAGGTAACTTTCCCATCTCTTCAGTGATCTGTCGTGGGTCTTGAAGCACAAGTAAGTGCACAAATTTTGTCCACATTTTCATCTATTCTGGAAGTTGAACAATGTCAATGAGGTTTGTCATTAATCCACATTTCACCTTTTTTGCAACAAGAAAACCACTTGTATACATTGAGTTTTTTCCATAGTGCTGTCTGTGTAAGCTGTGTTCAACATCACAACAATTTCTGTGGCATTTTTCTTGAGTTGGAAACAAAATGTCACAGCCGTATGCTGTTCTTTTAAATTAGCTATCACAATAAACAAGGTTTGAGCAAGACTGCTTTTATGAAAAAAATTCACTGTGACCAGAGAACTGTGTTAGTCCGGATAGACTAGAGAAACAAATTCATAGACATGCATATGGATATAAGTGTAAGATTTATATACAGGAGGAATGGAACATTTAGAAATCATTCCAACCCAGTCCAAAGTCATAAGTCCTATATTAGCCCATATGACCGATACCAGTCTACAAAGTCTCCCTCCAACTCACGAAGTCACAGGCCAGTGGGTGCAGAGTTCCGGCACTGGCGAGGGTCTCCCCATGGCTCCTGGCTTCCAGGGCTCAGGGTCCATCAACAGCATCCAGTGGTGGTAGATGCAACTCAGCGCTGGCAGGGGTCTCCACGTGGCTTCTCCAGCTTCAAGGTCTGGTTCCATCAGGGTAAGGCCGTGTGGCTTCTCCTCCGGCTCCTTCAGCTCCTCGGACACTGCCATCTTGCTTTGTCCATAGTTTATTGTCTCTGAGACTAATTCCCAACAACTGCTGAGAAGGCCTCTCATCTCCATGAGGGAAATATCGCGAGATTTCCAAGAAGTTTCAGGAGAAAGCCATGCCCACACGGAGGCCTCATTGACTACTCAATGACTATCTCCAGATTAACAGTCCAGACTCCACCTCTACATCTCAATCATGAAATTGACATAGATATATGACCACCACAAGAACCATCTTTCCAGGCGATGCCAACGCCACTGGATTCTTTAACGCAGAGTGAGTTGCTCAATGTTTCTTTGCAGGAAAAATGTGTACTACAAAAGCTCTGCTCAGTGAAGTTTTCCTGTTTTTTTTTTTTTGGGGGGGGGGAGAGTTCCATCATAATTAAATTACACATTGAATAAATTGCTGTTAAGTGTCATTAAAAGGTCTTACCTCAGGTTGAATAACTAATGTATCCCGGTCATACTCTGACATATGAGAAGGCAAACGAGGTGAGTCTATTTCTGTTAAAGGTGCTCCTATACATAAAATTTTTTTTTTAGTTATCAAAGATCATCTTTACAACTACGTAATATCTCTTAATTGAAAATTTTCACATTTCAGGGTATATAATGCCAAAAATGGTAAGCTACTTTTGAAAATACACATAATTAGCAACTTGTCTCAATTGACTTTCTATCAAAATGAGCAAGACCTAAATTTGGGGTTGATGCCTTAATTATGGCTTCAAAATACTCCGTTTCAAACTCTCCCCATTTTATTTTCCAGTTTCCATCTACTTTCCTCTCTCGAGTCTCATCGCAATACAGCCATTGTTTATTTACTAAGTAGAAAGAAAGATGCTATTCTTGGGTGATAGGATGGGCTCTGAGTTAGTCTGCTAACCAAAAAGACCAAGAGTTCAAACCCACTGATGGCTCTGAGGGAGAAAGATGGGGCAGTCTGCTCCTGTAAAGACTTACAGCCGAGGAGCTTATACCAAGGGCTCAAGAAGAAAATACTTGGAAATGAAGATAGCAACATATGCACAAATATGCTTGATACAAATGATGCATTGAATGGTACAAGAGCTGTATGAGCCCCCAGTAAAATCACTGGGGGGGAAAGAAAAGACTTACAGCCTTGGAAACCTTAGGGAGCACTTCTGTCACACAAGTGTGAATCAACTTGACATCAGTGGGTTTGGTTAACTGTGTAAGATAAAAAGACTGGGCTGAGCCCCGGTGGCGTAGTGGTTGTGCACGGGACTGCAGCCCACTGGCATGGAGGTTCGATTGCAGCTCCACGGAGCAAAGGCTGGGCCTCCTACTCCCACCACCTGAGGGCAGTGATGCCCCCAAACAAACAAAACACAAACAAACAAGAAAAAGATAAAAAGACTGAAAACTGATATCTGCTACATAAAGAGAGACTACATAAAGAGAGATTATATTCAAAGGAGAGGGAATTAAAAAGGGGCAGTGGGAGCAAATAAATAAAGAAATAAATAAATAACTAGAAAGGGGCAGTGTGGGAGGAAGATCAAAGAGGGAAGCGAAGCCCTCCATCTGGAAAGTGAAGAGTAAAGAGAATTCAAGAAACCATAAATGAGTTGCTGATCTAGAATGGAGTCCAGAGGACTTTGAGCTAAGCACGTATACGAAAATCTAGTTGGAGTGATGTTTTGCCTATGAGAAAATTTTAAAACCACTGTAATTGCATTGATTCTGATTCAATGACCCTATTGCAAACTATAATATTGAATAAAGATTTACAGGCATGGATAGAGTCTCCAGCAGTTTCTTTTTACATTTATTCCCATTCATACTTAGAAAAAGACATTTTTCTGAATGCATTTTACTAAGTGCATTTCCCTGTTGGTTTTTAAGATTTGCCATTAACTTGTCTTACATGCCACTTTAAGAAATGCGTTAAAGCATTTCAATAAAAGATGAACAGACTTAAAAGTGTATAAAATTCTCTTACTTTTACAGTACAGGATTTTTCCCAAAGCTCTGAAGAGAAAGAGAGAAACATCTTTGCCACCAATAGCCTGGATGTCTTGATTTTCCACTGCTTGGTCAGGTTTTTTCTTTTGTTTTGACTTTGATGGAGCAGGATCAGATTTTAATGAAGACAATCCTTTTTTCCTTGGGTATAGATTGTTCTCTCCTAAACAATATACACCCATGAAAAGTATAAATGTTTCTGATACAGCTATACTCCATATGCTAGTAAAAACATATTCTCCAAATAACAATTTTGAAAGCAAGTGAACTGTTAAGATTTGGAGGTCCCTAGGGCACACTGTTGACAAATACAAGGTTCTATACCGTATTTTGATGAACAGTGACTGGTGAGTGGCCCTCTAAGGCAACTACTGGCCCAACCATCACAGCAACAAAGAGGGAAGAAAGTAAGATTCATGCCAATAATTAATCCAAAGGACTAATGGATCAGCTTCCAAGACCCGGGACTAGACAAATTAAATAATGTCCACTCTCTAATAGAGTCTATCACCGGATTATTTAGTGCTATGTGCAAAACATTGCTTTTGGCATTATGCAAACCAACTTATCTCTCACAACAACTCTATGGAGGAGAGGGGTCATTATATACATGAAAGGCATTAGATAAAGAGATTAAGTAACTGGCTCAAGGTCACCAGCTAAGAAGTGATTGGAATCCATAATACTCCTCTGTTGTTTAGAAGTGTCTCATTTATTAATACACTTGTGTTCAACTTTCACTTATCTCACAACTGTATAAAACATAAAATGCACGTCCAAGAGGAAGCAGTCTAGTGATCTGGAGGGAGACAGGAGCTGGATTTGATGTCTAGCATCATCTCCATAGGCTGGTCAGAGAATTAAGTTAAACCCTACATCATTATAAATACAACTTCTGTGCTCACTCAAGAATTACCGCGTTATGTAATAAATGTTAGCTAGAATCCCAACGCGGCCCACTTCAGCATTCCTAACCCCTAATTTCAGTATTCAGCCCACATGCTTCTTAGGTTACTTTTCACAGGAATAAGCAGAATTCTTGTTTCTGCTGTTAGCCTGGCTAGTCTTCTACAGTTATGTTGAAAAACCAGGATGCGAATTAAATGAACAGGCTCATTTCTGAGTAGAAATGCTAGTATTTCAGGTGGGCTGTGGGAGCTCCAAGGATGGCTCTTCTCTTTTTTTCTGCAGATGGCTCATGAATCTGTACGGCCAGTTCTTCAATGGTAAGCATCAAACAGGTAGCTTGCTAATACTTTTTGATAAGGACGATGTGCAGTAAATTAAGATCATTAGTGGACTACTTCTATTACCTCATGTTTAATAGCTGAGAGCACAGTGGTTATACACTGGGCTGCAAACCACAATTTCAGCAGTTCAAAACCATCGGCTGCTCCATGGGAGAAAGATTATATTATAGTTCAACTTTTTATGCTGGGCTACAGAGTAACCGTCTCCGAAACTCACAAAGGCAGTTTTACCCTTCCCTGTAGGTTTCCCAGGAGTCAGAGGTGACGCAATGGCATGGAGTCTAGTTTAATATATCAACAAGACGTTTAGAACTTGAAAGGCATCATGTAAGTATTAAGGAAAAAGTTAAAAGTTAATTCCAGTTTAGTGTATTAACTACTGGTCCTTTATTTTTCAGTAAAGCGCCATGCACTGCTAATGAAAACTTTAAGAATGTTAGCTCACTCAATCTTCACACACCGTATCAGATAGTTCCTCAGATAAATAGTGAAAAAATTGACGCACAGAAAGAATAACTCATTCAAGTAGAGCATGTACCTGAAAGAGCCAGCATCTCCACCCAGAAAAATCTCACTCAAAATTAATGTTCAAAGGTAAAATAGTAAACCATGGAAGTGAATCAGATTTTGTCTACAAGGATATAAGAATACACACACAAACAGTGATATATTGATAGGGGTGTGTGGATATATGTGTATGTAGTTACACATATATCATCATGCATATATGTAATTACAATAATATGAAATCACACACATAAGAAAAATTTTAACCAGAATCTAGAGATGGCTATGGTAGAATCATTTTATTATAACTTCACTTCATGAACAGTTAAGAGAATCTTACATGTGCTACTAAATGCATGTATCTTCCACAGTTACCTTTTGAGAAAGAAAACTGGAGGCTGTTTATTGCACTTCTAATATCACCTGAACACCCTTGACAAAGCAACTCCAGGGAAGCTTTATCAGGAACAGCAGTTTTTCCTCCAAACTAAAATGAGAAAAAAACAATCAAAAGCAAAGCAAAACAAAGCACTATCTTAAAAATCCCACCACGCCATTAGTCACTTTGCCGTGCTGTGGTGGCTTGCATGATGCTATGATGCTAATGGCATCACTATTTCAAATCCCAGCAGGGTCACCCAGCGTGAGGTGAGTCGATTTTGGAAGCGTTCTCATACTTTTAAATAGTAGGAAGAAGGAATGGGCTGTCCATCTCTGAGAGAGCAGGTGTGAAAAGGCCTAGGAATAGCAGTGAAACATTTGTCTGATGTAGGGTGGGAAGATGCAGCCCTCAGGTGGGAAGGCGCTCAAAATACCACTCGGAAAGCAGTGTCTCTCAAAATGGAGTCAATTTTAATGATTTGGAAGAGTCAACACTTTCAGGGGCTTCATTTACTGAAGGAGGACATCACAAAATGAAAATCAACAACTGAAAAAACATGGTACATATCAAGTATGAGGAAGATTAGAAGTCATCAAAATGAAATATGAGATGCAGACAGATGGTCATCCTAGGCTTCAGTGAGCTGAAATGGTCTAGTACTGGCTATCTTCAATTGGATAATCATATGAATTACTACGTAAAGACTGACAAACCCAACAAACTCACTATCATCAAGTTCAAGAGGAATAATTAGTGTCCCATTCATCAGAAGAGTATTTCAAAATCTACCCTAAAGTACAATACTTCTGTGATAACATCTCTGCAGCTACAAGAAAGACCAGATGATACAACTATTATTCAAACATATGCATCAACAACTAGAGCCAATTATAAAGAAACTGAAGAACAGTACCATCTTCTTCAGTCAGAAATTGATTAAACACACAACTACTTCTGATTGGATGTGAAAGTTTGAAACAAAAAAGAATTCATAATTGAAAAATATGGCTTTGGAAAAGAAGCTGAAGATCTTATAAAATTTTATAAAACTAAGGACTTCTTCACTGTAAAGGACCTTTTTTTTCCCTGACAATAATAAATGGCAAGTATACATGTGGACATCACCAGATGGACTACCCAAGAATCACAATGACTTTATCTTTGCGGTGATCCAGGGGAGAAGCTCAGTAACATCAGTTAAAACCAGATTAAGGGCTAGCTGTGAAACAGGCCCATCAATTGCTCCTATCCAAGTTCAGGTTGAAGCTAAAGGAAATTAAGCCACGATGATGAGAGTTAAATAGAGGGAGCATAAAAAATTCACTGTCAGGGTGTTGAATCCAAGTCACAGTGATGTAGTACAGGGTTTCTGGGGCTGTCAATCTTGATGAAGTGGATGAATTTATGTTTTTCCCACAGAGCAGCTAGTGAGCTTGAACCACCAACCCTGTGTCCATTTCCGAGATCAGCCCAAGAACAGACTTGATATACAGAACACAAACGACCGAAGACCAGTCCAGTTATGGGATAATACCAAGAGCACCATATATGAAGTACACAAGAGGTTATTAAATAGACAGGAGAGGTCAAAACCGATATCAAGAGACTCTTGAGGGCTGAGCCCTGGTGGCGTAGTGGTTGTGCGCGGACTGCGGCCCACTGGGACGGAGGTTCAATTCCAGCAGTGGAGCTGGCCCTCCTACTCCCACCGCCGGAGAGCAGTGATGCCCCCCCCCCCCCCCCCCCAAAAAAAGAGAGAGACTCTGAAACTTGCTTTTGTCTGTACAATAGCTAAAGCAAACAGAAGATGATGGAGTAAATGAGCCCGACAGAAAATTTTGAAGAATAGCTTAAGAAACAAAGCAGAGCATTATAGTGAAAAATGTAGAAGACCAGGGACTAGAAGACCAGAGAGAGAACACAGCCAGCATTTCTCATGGTGAAAGGACAGGAGCCTAGAGTTGCAGGACTGAAGGATTCTGGGAAGAAAATATGGAATGATGCAGGCAGTATCAAAAGAAGATGGAAAGAAAATTGACTCACTGTGCCAGACATAACTAGTCAACATTCAGCTACATCAAGATGTAGCATAGGATCAAGAATCAACAGTCTTGAAGGAATAAGTAGTCCAAGTCTATTGACAGCATTAGAAAAAAACCAATGCCTGGTAATTGAGGAAATACCAATTGAAATGTTTCAACAAACTGATTCAACTTTCAAAGTATTACCTAGTCTTTGCCAAGAAATTTGGACGAAAGCTACCTGAACGACTGAAAAAAAAAAATCTCTATTTGTTCTTCCTCTAAAGAAAGGTAATCAAACACAACTCATTACCAAATACTATCATTAATATCACATGCATGTAACGTTTTGAACAAAAAGTGGTGAAGGGAGACATCAGTCAGGTTAAAACATGAAAAAAAAAAGATAATTTATAAACTATCAAGGTTTCATAAGGGAGGGAAGGTGGTGGCGGGAGGAGGGAAAATGAGAAGCTGAAACCAAGGTCTCAAATATAAAGAAATTGTTTTGAAAATGATGGCAACAAATGTACAAATGTGCTTGACACAGTGGATGGATGGATGGATGGATGGATGGATGGTGATAAGAGCTGTAAGAACCCATAATTTTTAAATTATTGCAGCAGTATATTGAGAAAGTGCTATTAGAAATTCAAATCAAATTCAGAAGAAGACACAGAATGAAGGCTATCGATGATTTTACATGGATCTTGCCTCAAAGTAAAGTATAGAAGGTTGTTCACTTATCTTTTTATTGACTATGCAAAGGCATTAAACTGCGGATCATAACAAACCACAGATTTCGGAAAGAATCAGAAAGAACACTATAAATTCATTTGAAGATTGTGCATAGACCAAGTAGCAGTCATGTGAACAGAACAAGGGGATATTTCCAGGTTCAAAATAAAAAAAAGTGTTCATTACGGTAATCTCTTTTCACCATATGTATTCAATCTGTGTGCTGAACAAATCATCTGAGAAGCTGTATTATGTAAAGCAAAAACAGCATCAGGATCTGAAGAAGGTTCATTAACAACTTGCAATATTAAAAACAGAATCTTGCTTGCTGAAAGCCTACAGGACTTTACCACTTACTGAAGAGCAAGGACTAGAGCGGCGGTTCTCAACTGTGGGTCGTGATCCCTTTGGGATTAAATGACCCTTTCACAGGGATCGCCCAATTCATAACAGTAGCAAAATTACAGTTATGAAGTAGCAAGGAAAATAATCTTAGGGATAGGGACGGGAGGGGGTCACAACATGAGGAACTGTATTAAAGGGTCACGCCATTAGGAAGGTTGAGAACTACTGGACTAGACTCTTCAGTATGAATTACAACTCAATATAAAGAAAACAAAAGTCACTACAATGGGATCAGTAGAGAACATAATAAAAAAGGGAAAAATGGACGCTGTTAAGAATTTCACTTTGACTCCTTAGAACTCTCATGGAGGCAGAAGTCAAGATACCAAATTACATATTGGGTTGGTAATTCTGTTGCAAAAAATCTCTGCAGTTGAAAGAGAATTAAAGTGTTACAGAGGAAAGAGGTCATTTTGAAGACAAGTATAACTGGCCCAAGTCATAATACTTTCAAATGCCTCATGTATGCATGAATACGGAATATTCAAGACAATGAATATGGAAGATGAAATAAGAATTGATGCATGTGAATTATGATGGAGACATGGAATACTGAAATTATCGTGGGCTGTCAGAAGTACAAACAAAACTATGTTGGAGGAAATATATCCAAATGCTTCTTACAAGTGAGGATGGGGAGCCTTTGTCTCAGGTAATTTGGACGTGTTAACAGGATAAAGCAGTCCCTGGATTGACTGGTAAAGTAGAAGGTTAGCGAAAAATGAGGAAAGCCCGCCAACAGAGTGCCAGAGTGGATGTGGAACTGTGCTCCAACAACAACTGTGACCCAGGGCACAACGACAGGCAAGTGCTTTCCGTCTGGTTGCTCACAGGGCTGCTAGGAGAAGAAGTCAATTTAATTCCACTTTAGGAAAACATCTGAAAAGGCATAATGGAACGGAACGAGTACGTCTTAAATTTGAATGCTAATAAGCTTCCAGGCTAACTACCAACTTGATGACAATAAATGATTTTCTGTATAAGAAATCTATGGTAGGTAAATCTCTAAAGATGGTAACTAGTCTAATAATTACCTAGGGGCAGGGCGGGTGGGGTGGTCGTAGAATAGAGAGCTAATAATAAAAGTGTGAAAGGAGGATGTTCTGAAATTGATTGTGGTGATGATTGCATAAATTTTAATTTGAATGAAGGATTACATTACATGACATGTAAATTATATGCCAATAAAACTAGTTTAAAGAAATGAGGTAACGCTGAGCCCCGGTGGCATAAGTGGTTGAGTGCGGGACTGCGGCCCGCAGGCTTGGCAGTTCAAATCCTGCGGCGGTTCTCAGGAGCAGCACTGAGTAGTGCCCACGACCACCAGAGGCAGTGATGCAAAAATAAATAAATAAATAAATAAATAAATAAATAAATAAATAATTTTAAAAAAAAAAGAAAGAAATGAGGTAAGAAAACTGAACTGTTAGTGATCGGTGAACCTGAAATTGAGAACTGTTTCTGGATGATAAGCACAATCTAGGAAAGTAAGCCAAGCTAAGGGAAAACTTAACTTCAGTTTAAAAAGAAAATTAAGCTTAAGAAAAAGAATAAAGTAGAAAGCCTCTTACTTCCTGACCTCAAAATCCACTACACAGTCAGAGTCAACAGCCTGGTACTGGTTGATGAAAAAGCATAAACCAATGGAACAGAACCTAGAAATATATCCATCCACTTATCGATGCCTTTTTTTTCCCTCTCACAATCGATTTTTGACAAATGGTTGAAACACCTTAAAAGGGAAGAGATAGTATCTTCAACAAATGATTCTGGCAAAACCAAATCTCCCTTTGCTGAAAATTGAGAGAGGACTCAAAACTTACTCCAAATACAAAAAAGAACTCAAGGGCTGAGCCCCGGTGACGATAAGTGGTTGAGTGCAGGGCTGCGGCCCGCGGGTTTGGCAGTTCAAAACCAGCAGCGGCGCTCAGGAGCAGCACTGGGTAGCGCCCACAACCACCCGAGGCAGTGATGCCCCCGCCCCCTCAAAAAAGAGAACTCAAGATGGACTAGAGACCTAAATTTAACACTTAAGTTGTAAAGATCACCAAGCAAACAACAAGGAGAAATATAAGGGCTATAATACATGGCATAAGCATACTAACAAACAGAATGAAAGATACATCCACATTGAAAGTCAAACAAGTGTCTTAAAAATAGGATACTTTATGAACATTAAAAAATTTCACCAAAAGCATTTTAAAAAAACAAACAAAAACCAAAAAAACCTTATGGGGGGAGGGAGGAAAGGAAAAACAGGAGGAGCAGATCCCCAGGGATCAGTGGAGAGTAAGTGTCTAGAAAAGAACGATGGAATACAACTATGTCGGGTACAATAATGTGTGGTTTGTAACAAGAGTTGTTAAGAGCCCCCAATAAAATGACTAAAAAGAAAAAAAAACCTTATAAACTGGGAAAAAAAGGGGCTGAGCCCCGGTGGTGTAGTTGTTGGGCGTGGGACTGTGGCCACTGGGATTGAGGTTCAATTCCAGCTTCACAGGGATAAAGGATGGGCCTCCTACTCCCACCACCAGGGCAGTGATGCCCTAAAAAAACAAACAACAAAAAAAAAAAATGGGAAAAAAATCTTGGCAATGATGCATTTTGAAAATCTGTAGAAAATGTCAATACCTCAACAAGGACAAATAACACAGGATAAAAACAGGCAAAAATGTGAATATTTTATCAATAAAGACATTCAGGTGGCTAGCAAACAAAGGAAGAAACGCTCACGATCACTAGGCATTCCAGAAATACATATTAAAACACAGTGGCTGAGCCCTGGTGGCGTAGTGGTTGTGCGCCAGACTGAGGCCCACTGGGTTGGAGGCTCAAATCCAGCAGCAAGGCTGGGCCTCCTACTCCCACCACCAGAGGGCAGTGATGCCCCAAAAACAAAAAAAATGTAAAACACAGTGATATACTACCTCATCCTGGCACTGATAGCAAAGTTCAAAAGAGCAAAAAACTAATGCAGTAAAGGGGTTCAGTGACTGAAATCCTTCACACAGCCGCTGGGGAATATGGTGGAAAATGGCCTGGCACATCCTCAATCAACTGGGACTAGAAATATCACACAAGCCAGCAAGTACATTCCCTGGTATATGTGCTACAAAAATCAAAACCCAGCATGAACAAATACATGCACACCTCTGTCGCTCACAGCAGCCAAAAGATGGAGACAACCTCAATGCTCTCTGCTGGAGGAAATGACACAACTGCATACTCTGTACCACTCATTAATAATGCTGAATTTGTGAAACATCAAATGACACAGAGGGATTTGGAGGGCAGTATACTGAATGAAGCTAGTCAACCAGGGCAAACACTGCATGAATCCACAGATAAGAAAAAAATTAAGACAAGGTTTTTATCTTAAGAAATAGACTTTGATGGTTACCAGGGGTGGGGAAAAGGGGAAGCAAAAGCTCGAGGACAGACAGGTGTTAACTTGGGTGAAGGGGAAGACAATATACAAAAAGAGATGGGAATAAAAAAATGCAGCAGAAAGAGGGCAAGCCATGGGAAGATTGTTAGCTGGTGAATGCAAAATTATGACCTCATTTTTTTTTTTTAAGTTTTCTTATTTCAGTTTTTTATGCATCACTGCCCTCTGGTGGTGGGAGTAGGAGGCCCAGCCTTTGTTCCTGTGAGCTGGAATTGACTCTCCATCCCAGTGGGCCGCAGTCCTGCGCACAACCACTACGCCACCGGGGCTCAGCCCTATGACCTCATATTTAAACCCACACCTAATTCACAATAAAAACCCTTTAGAAAGTTAAGTTTAAGACTATAAAGGAGTTAAGGTTTTGTTTGTTTGGTTTTGGGGAAGGGGACATCGCTGCTCTGGTGGGAGTAGGACCCCCAGTGAGTTAAGGTTTTTAAATCAACATTCGCTACATTTCCTAAAATGACAGCACTCACATGGATAAGTATTTTAATCCTAAAAACCAAAACATCTCTCCAATTCCTCATTTATAGAAATACCATCTAAATTGGACTTTCTATAGCTATAATGCAAGATTATTAAGACACTTACCTTAAGACACTTATTAGCTTCTACTGTCACTATTCGATTAAGAAATTTCATCATAATTGTTGGTGCCACAGGGTTAAAACTGTCAAATTTAGAAAGGAAGATAGTATCTATATGATTCATTAAAAAAAAAAAACTTGTATGTGAACATCATGATGTTAAAATTGATCTTTATATATATGTGTGTGTGTATATATATCGATAAATGATATATTATTAAATGATCATTTTATTGGGGGCTCTCTCAACTCTTATAACAATCAAGACATCAATTGTGACAGGTATATTTGTACAAATGCTGCTATAATTCTTTTCTAGACATTTACTTTCTGCGGAGTCCTTGTTTCAGGTCGGCGCCCCCCCCCCCCACCCGCCCCACCGACCTGCAATACCCCTTGGTAAATTATAGATTATTATTTTCATATCTTACACCAACCGCTGTCTCCCTTTCCCCATGGTTCTGTTGTTAGTACCCCTAGAGGGGGATGTATAGTTTCGTGTCGATCACTGCAATAGGTTCCCCTTCCTTCCCCTCCTCTTATACATTTAAAAAATAGTTACATTGACAAATAATTCACATATTATATACTTGCATAGTTCAGCAGTATTAAAAAGGGCTGTATATCATCCCTGCAATCATTCTATATCAACTTTTTCCTTCCTGTATTCATTATTAGCTACCTGTTTCCAACTTCTCATCCCATTCCCCCAGTGAGCCGTTAATCCATTTATTGTCTCTATACTTTTACCTAGTTTAGATTTCATATACTGGAAAACATACCAAAAATAAAAAACAACAAAAACAATTGAGAAAAATGTAGAAAGTAATAAAAACTAGAACAAATTTAAAATGGGTCCAGAGGGACATCAAATGATCAAGTACTACATTTTAATTACATCTGCCATAGTCAAGCTTACAGTAGTAAGACTATGCACATCCCTCAACTATGGTCAGAGGACAGTCATCAGAGACTTAATGCATGCAGGAACTCTGCAAATGTATTTTGGGTTCCCACTGTCATCCTTTTGAAGATCACATGTTCACAATGTAAGCTAGTATAGCATTCCTCCCTTCAGATTTAGATTTTATCATTTATCATCCTTAGATCGTACAGGCTGGTGTGCTTCTTCCATGTGAGCTTACTTGATACGTCACCTAGATTGACGCTCCTCATAAGACAAGCCTGTAAGACTCCAGAGATTTTTTTTTATAGCCAAGCACCATGTGATCGCTTCACTACACTTTGCTGCAGCACCTGCATCTTCAATGGTCTCTTCATGAGGTCAAGCATTAAGTGAGGTTATGCACAGGAGCTACTTTTTCTTAAACGGAGGGCTATAATTAAATACCAACCCAAATCCATTCATATGTATGGGTTACATATACCTCAGGTTCACTTTTGAGGCCTCATTATCACCTTATGACAGAAAACATTATCCATCATGTACTCTCCCCCCAACCAAGGGCATAAAGTAAATTATTTTTATTAAAAGATAACTTTATTGGGAGCTCTGACAGCTCCTATAGCAATCAATCAAGCATATTTGTATATATGCTACCATCCTTGTTTTCTAGACACTTACTTTCTATTAAGTCTAACGTAGATTCTTTAATATATCTGATTCTTACCTGATATTTGATATAGAACACTCTTCTTGAATTTCTTTGGGAAACAGTAACCTTTGATTATTATGTCCACTGAGACTATCAGAGATTATAAATATAAGAGGGCATCGACCAATCTGGACATAATTCCTAAAATCACAAAACAATGTTGAAATTCAGACCACCTGATAATTAATTTGAGGATTTTTTTAAAAAGCTTCACTGAAACTCACCTTAAAACTTCATGTAAAATTTTAGAATCTCGATAAAACTGGTTAGGTAAATCCTATTAAAAACATAAGATAAATGTTCAGTTTTATTACTATGCGAGTTTATATGTGGATTTATATTTACCAAGAAAAGACAACACTTCTACCTACTCAGGGTATTTGTATGCAGAACCTTCTTGGAAAGTAAAGGCTGTAATAGTTGATATTCTAAACACCATAATTTTCAGATCCATTTCCCCACCCCCCCATTGTCACAAGGCGCTTGTTTATTCTTTGATTGCAGCAAGGGCTAACTACAAGAATTTCATTTGGAAAGCTAACCCACCCACATTGCAGCCCTGACCTTGGTCCTGCAGACTGTCTCCCCAAATAAGGAGAACATTTAAAAGGAACATGACTGAGTCTTTGGAGGATATCTAAATTGTCATTCTGATGTAGCATAAATCGCAGGGAGAATTCTTCAAAGAAGGGTAAGAAATGGAAACACTGTCTTTTTTAAGAGGAGGGACCTCAATGGAAGCTATCAAGAAACAACAGCCTCACATTTTGATACTGTGTTTAATAAAAGTTTGTATGACTTTTGTAGCATCATTTTTGACATCTCATATAGAGCTGCTGAGGTAAAGTGATTTGGAATGTAGGGTCACCATGAGTCAGAATCTAACACACTACACTTAAGGGGTCAAACTACTAAGCTTTGTTGAACATATTAAGCTTATGTATTTTACTAAAAAAGACATTAAGTTGCTCATATCACACAAAGCCTTTTATATATTTTACCACTATCAATACCATCAAAGTGTTGGTTATCATCATTTAAGATATCACTCAAAGATTTTATTCCATTAGTTTTAGCAGCATTTCAAAAATTTTCCTTACTTCAACGAGAATTATCTTCTTATCAGTTCTTGTATCCTCTCCGAGCATTGGTAGTTTGTTATACTTAGTAGCTCTTAACAAAAATTCTTTAAAAACTGTCATCTGAGACTGGTAAGAGTATATATGAAGTCTTGGTTCTGAAAGAAAACCACATTTAACTGAAATTGTTTAATTTGCAACAAACTGTCTATACATGGCGTTATGATACAGACCTACGTATATGTATGTATACACACACATTGTTGTTTTGAGGTGCTTTTAAGTAGATTTTGAATCAGAGTGACGTCACGTGACAAAGTAAGTCTGCCCCACAGGGCTGTTCTCTTCACGGTAGCCAACCGTCATGTCTTTAAGGAGCGCTAGGTGGGTGTGAATCACCACGCTGCTGAATAGCAGACAAATGCTTAACTGTGACACCACTCCCCAGGCTCCTTTTCATGTATACTTACACAAAATCATGTTCATAACAGGGTAGAACAGGGTAGGAAATATTACTCAAATCTAACGTAGCATGTTCATTTCAAAAAACACAACTCACTATCAACGAGTTTTTTTATACCAATGAATTAAATAACTTCAGAATATAACTAAAAATACAATGGCTTTTGAAAACTGACTTTTCAGAGAAAATTGACAGAATTTCATGATGCTGGTTTGCAAAATAAAGATTCTCCACATGAGAACAATGAAAATCTTCAAAGCAAACATTTAACAACAGGAGGAGCAGGACAGTAACCTTGGGAATAGTTCTTGAAAGACACATTTTATATAGAAAATTCTCCAAAATTAAATTCACAGCCAAAGAATCAATTTCAAAACAGGGCAACCCTACTGGACAATTCTGTAGAGCTGCCTTCCAAGGTTTCTGAGACTGAGATCTTTACAGGAGCATCCCGCCTCACCACTTTTCCTGCAGTGACTGGTGGGTGTAAACCAGTGATGGTGGTATTAGCAGCTCGGTGTGAAACCACTATACTACCACGGCTCTTTTTTACATTGAAGATGGCTTAAGTGAATACCTGTCAAACTGCCAAAAGTAACAATGCTTTTTAGTAATCAGTAAACATTTCAGAACACCGCATACTGATAGCATAAAATTAAGCACACCAAAGATGTTTTACAAGAGTTCAGAGAATTTTGGGGTTGCACTTAAACTGTAGCACTAATCTAAGAGCAAACAGTTCTTGTAACATGCCTTCCTCGATACTCATCCCCCTGAAGAGATCACTCAAGGTCTGGTGCTATAGCAAAGTGTGGTGAAGAAATCAGATGGCGCCTGGCTATTAGAAAGAACAGTGTCTTGAGTTTTGAAATAAGCAGCCATCTAAGTGAGGTGTCAGTGGAGTCCACATGAAAGAAACATACCAGCCTGTGTGACCAAAGGATTGTAAATAATAATAAGATCCAAATCCAGAGGAGGAAATGGTTATCAGAGGCTAAGCTTTGAACATCCAATTTACAGAGGGCTAAGGATGACAATAGAAGTCCAAAATTCATTTGCAGGGTCCACACATGCGTTAAGTTTCTGGTGAATCCCCGCTGACCAAAAACAGTCCAGGAATATGAATACTCTCACTACAGAGAGCACTGTAAAAGGGATTATGGCAGATGGAGTTAGGTTAAAATGCAACATCTTATCATTTGATCTCCCTTTGATCCATTTTAAAGTTGTTCCAGTTTTTAATATTTTTTGCTTTCTATTTGTGTAAGGTTTTTCTGTTTGGCCATGTTTTTGCTTTATATGATTTCTGTATATGTAATTCAGAAGATGTAAATCTCTGAAGACAGTAACTCGATGCATATTACTTAGGGCATGGCACTGAAGGTTGGGAGGAAATGGGACTAATAAGGAGTACAAGAAAGAGGAAAATGTTCTGAATTGTAATGATGATCACACAAGTCTTATTATGAGTGAAGTACGAAATTGCACGAGATGTGAGTTATATGCCAATAAAACTATTAAAACTCATCGCTACTGAGTCGATTTCAACTCATAGTGACCCTATGTATGATTTCCAAGGCTCTCACCCTTTACAGGAGAAGGTAGCTTCATCCTTCTCCCTCCACCAACCATGTAGGTGGCAGCCACACCCAGGCTTCTGGTGACCTATGTTTAAAATAAGACTACCAAAACAAAAAAGATGGTGGTGATGTATATAAGCACACACATGATGCCATAATGAAATAAATCTAATTGGTACTCTTATTTTTGGATCTGGAAACAAGAAAAGCTTGTTTCACTATGTCTGACCTCCCTGATGAGAATTTACATTTCTACCCCAAACAGACTGAATTGGAACCTACAGTTTAACAAGAGCCTCAGATGATTTTTTCAGGTCTTACTAACATGAATTCAGCATCTCAGAGGCGAAAAGCAAACTCTCAGACTAACTAGGTCAAATCTTCTTTGTGGTTAAAGAATAAATGACATTGCATAACTTCTTCATAAAAACATTGAACAAATAGGATTCCTGGAAATCAAAATACTTAGTACTTCACTCAGAGTATGACTTGTGTCGGGTGGTTCATTTCAAAGCGCCACTATGTACGGGGTTTCCCAGATCGGGGTTTCCCAAATATATTCACTACCAACATACGCAAACCTTACCAAGGTTAAATGTCTCATGGAAATCATCTTTTTGGAAGTCAGGTAAAACAGGATTAATCCATTCCTGTATTTGAATATCAAGCTCCTTTGATAGTATTTTTAGAGTTGTTGTCTTTCCACATCCAGGAGGACCTGTTATTAATAAAATAGACCCACCCTAAAACCAAATAAGATATTATTTAGAAATCAAAACCAGAGGGATGACAGTTTACTTTTCAATTTTCATTCTGAATTCAACCTTAATATAGACTTCTCCTAGGAAAGTAACTCAAATTATGCACACATGCTTACGAGAAGACCTTAATCTGGATACCAGGTTATTTAGGAAATGTATAGAGACACTAGAGGTTGTACTGTCCTAGTAACTTCCCTCATATATGTGGCCTGACGAATATATTAAAGTTAAATAAAAATGTGGGGAAGATTTGCTATATCAAATAAGGGTTTCAAAAAAAAAAAAAGTTAAAAGGACTGAGCCCTGGTGGCGTAGTGGTTGTGAGCGGGACTGCAGCCCACAGGGTTGGCGGTTCAAATCCAGCAGCAGCTCTCCAGAAGCAAGGATGGGCTTCCTACTCCCACCAAGGCAGTGATGCGACAAACAAAAAAAAAATCAAGATTTTAGTCTACTGCCTCTTTTTTTTTTTTTGAGGGGGGGGGGTGCATCACTGCCCTCTGGTGATGGGAGTAGGAGGTCCAGTCTTTGCTCCTATGGAGCTGGAAATGAACCTCCAACCCAGTGGGCTGCAGTGCTGCGCACAACTACTACGCCACCGGGGCTCAGCCCCAGTCTACTGCCTCTTAATCTAGGGTCAAAACATAAAGTCAAAGACAAAAAGAACCAGATAAGCTTTCTGATACAATAGAATCTAAAATATAAAGCATGCGCTTTGAAATACTTTTGCAAAAATGTCCAATTTGAATCTACTAAAGTTCTTGGTTCAAGCTAACAGGTTATAAGAAACACAGGATAAGACAGGCTAATTATTTTTTCCCCAAATCATTTTATTGGGGATTCGTATAACTCTTATATAATCTGTACATCCACTCATGTGTCAAATACATTTGTACATTTGCTGCCATCATTATCCTCAAAACATCTGCTTTCTACTTGAGCTCTTGGTATCAGCGCCACATTTTCGCCCCCTCTCCACCATCCTTCCCTCATGAACCTTGATATTTATAAATTATTATTACTTTGTCATGTCTTACACTGATGTCTTCCTTCAAGGACAGGCTAACTATTAACAGGAGGAAAAGACTTGACAAACTTAGAATGTGAGATTTCCAAATGACCTGGTCTCTTTAATAAGTTAATGCCTTGGGGACATTAAGGAGGACTGAAATCTATCTGCTATTGTTGCTGCTGGTTGTCACTGAGTGAGCAACTCATGAGGACTTTATATGTAACAGGACAAAATGTACCCAGCCCTGTGCTACCTTGTACAGTTTACTTAAGATATTTAAAGGGGAACGTGATATATATGAGTATTCATTATTCTTTTTTTTAACACATTAGTACAACCAAATTTATTTACACACACAAAAAAATGACTGGCTTTATATAAGTCAATGGTAACTATTGCTATTTCTTGGTATATTATATATTTCCCTGTCTATGTGAAGAGTTTCCAAATAAAAAGTTAGAAAACAGAGAGACTATACAAGCTGGTGAATGAGAGTAAAGATAAGTAGAATTAGGAAGTGAAACAGAAAACATCATTTTAAAACAAATGACGACTGTTTAAACTATATTTAGTACAAAACTAATATATCACTTGCCTGCTTGCTTCTGTGAAAAATAATCTGATGTGGTAAGTATATGTGCACCTTAGGTAACTAACTGAATTATGTTCATGACAGGACCTAAGTGGGAAGGAGGGGGAGGGAAAAGGAAGAACTCTCAGTGAGACCAGAGGTGGTAAAGTCAGGGAACTGTCTACTGGAAGTGACGGCGACTTATTTAGCCAAACATCCCACATATTTAACTTCTCATAATCAACTGCAAACCAGTGAAGCACTTGGTGTAATACATTTTACATAGATTTATGAATTACCTGTTTGGGCTGCCTTTCCAAGACTTGAGTTTTTAACCAGGTTTCAACTTCTTCAATTTTCTTTTTATGTACAGCAAGTTCATGCTAAGATTAAAATGTCAATTTTAAAGATAAATTATTTTTTAAAAAGGCAAAATATTTTAATTCAAGGCTTTCTGATGCATGAATATATATTAAACCACACATTTTTAGTTGGGTGCAGCAAAGAAGAAACATAACTTTCTAACAGAAAGGGTCTTTTTCATGATACTTAATCTTTTATATTACCATGGGAGAACACTATAAACTGACACCATCGCAAAATTACTTGGTTAAAACTTCTTTAAATTCTAGAAATACGGGCTGAGTCCTAGTGGCGTAGTGGTTGTGCGCAGGACTGCGGCCCACTGGGATGGAGGTTCAGCCCAGCAGTGGGGCTGGGCCTCCTACTCCCACCACTGGAGAGCAGTGATACCCAAAAAACAAAAAACAAACAAACAAAAAAATTCTAGAAATACGTTTTGGAAAGTGAATTGGAAAGAAAACTTCAATTAGCAAATATAATAAAGAGAAAAGACACACAAACAGCTGGAATCTACCTGGGGATTACATTAAATCTAGGAAAAAACCAACAGCAGCAATAGTGTACCAATAGTACACTTTCTGAGTAACTGCTGACAAAACTTGAACCTTAGGCCATGAGAACATCTTAGAAATTACTCGATTCTAAATTATTTAGAATGAAGATTTTTAAGAGTAATAATCTACCTCTCCTTTCCACCCACCCTCAACAACCTGGACATTACACTATTCAGACATGTTTATGTGCTACTTCATACCTGAGTGTCTGGCTGATATTTATCCACCCATGGCTCACTTTCAGGCAGAAATTCTTTTGAATTTTCTAGTCCACAAGTCTGTTCTGAGGAGGACAGCTTTCCTCTCTTTCTAGCTGGAAATTGGCTATTTCCTACTGTGGAAGGCACACATTTTCTTCGGTGAATGGAGTTATTCACAACCAGTGATGAGGCAGCAAAGGCAGAGATGCTCGTGTCCTTTGAACAACCATCAAATGATGGGTCTACCCAGTTTACCACCTGAAAAATAAGACGTCACATAAATGCTGTCATACTTCCCCGCATCACATTCCGGTAACATTTAAAAGGAAAACCTCACGAATCAGCTCTTTAGTTGTGACAGGCTCTCTTTGGGATCACTATCTTTCTACCTCACAGTTAAGTGCACATGAACTTTCGCGTTCTTGTCCACAGTCAGGAGGAATACACAAAGGAGTGAAGATACAAAATGAAATTATTAACTCTAATGATAAGCTGATTAATTTAAAAAAGTAAATGAAAGAATACCTTACCCTTAGCCATGCATTCACAAATTTAGAACATTTCATACACCCAAACAATCGCTCTCAGATTTAAGACTTTATACAAATGTATGCAAATAATCCTATTGCTATGAATGCTATGAATAATTTGCAATTATGGCTTGATTTTTAAAAAATACTTCTTTGACTGAATGATTGAAGCAACTCATATTTTCATAAAATAGAGACAGTTCTTAAAGGAGGATGAAATTTATCCTGAAGAAAACTAGCACTGGGAACCTGCGTAGGTAAGTCGGTGTATTTTATGTCAAGATCTCCTGGTCTACAGAACTGTCAGCCTCTCTATGTACCTTCACTGTCTCCTGTTTTTTACAATCCTTTGTTAAATGCAGAGAAAAAAACGTGGAACTGAGCAACTGTAACCCGAAGTTTTAAAAAGCATTTTCTAATAATTAGAAATTTCAACGTGGAGTTTCTTAAAATCCTACTGCTCACAAAGAACTGGCAGACTAAATCTAGAAGAATTTAGTTTAGCATCTGGCTTTTGGAACATCCTGCCAGGCTAAAGAAAAAGCAACCAAGATTAGATTGTCCTTTAAAGATACTCAATCATATATGAGTTTTGAGCCATATACTAACACAATGCTGTTTTTTTTTAAAAAAGAGCCACAAGGCTGAGTTGGAAGTCGAGCCAGGAGCGGCTTAGATGTGTCTTATGAAAGAGCTCGAGGTACAAGTGGGAGCGTTAAGCTGCTCAAGTTGGAATGGACCAAATGGCAGTGAGTCACTGCATTTTACTGAACAGCCACACACCTTTTGAAGATGAAGATTACTTAATAATCACAAAAATGAGTAAGAAAACAATACCAAGGTGGCGGGGTGGGGGTGGAGGGTGAGTACTAGCTATGCAGTTCATTTCAACACCTTCAAAATATCTTCAGTGGCAGTAAAATTTGGTCTGTGTCCTCTACTTTGAAGGGTATACGAAAATATGTTGATATATTAAAACCTGTTTTCGATTCTTATCCATCAGCATATTACTAATACACTCAAAAGCTTTATTGCCTAGCAACATAAACAAGGACTCCTAATTACTGAGGGGGAAACACGGTAAAGTTAAATAATTTAATTAAGATCAATGAGAATTAGAGCCATTACTAAGAAAACAGCTACCTTGCATGAATATACTACCTGCTGTCAATCCCATCCTAACCACAAGATTGCTAAAATATAGGGCCTCTTAAGGAAACTTGGTGTCATAGAAGGTTAAATATTGGGCTATTTATCAAACTGTGGGCAGTTTGAACCCACTAAGCTGCTATGTGGAGAAAGATGAGGCAGTCTGCTTCCATAAAAATTTACAGCCTCGGGCTGAGCCCCGGTGGCGTAGTGGTTGTGCGCGGGACTGCGGCCCACTGGGACGGAGATTCAATTCCAGCAGTGGGGCTGGGCCTCCTACTCCCACCACCGGAGAGCAGTGATGCCCCCCCCCCAAAACAAACAAACAAACAAACAAAATTTACAGCCTCGGGGCTGAGACCCGGTGGCGTAGTGGTTGTGCGCGGGACTGCGGCCCACTGGGATGGAGGTTCAATTCCAGCTCCACGGAGCAAAGGCTAGGCCTCCTACTCCCACCACTTGAGGGCAGTGATGCCTAAAAAAAAATAAATAAATAAAATTAATAAAAAAACTAAAAAAAAAAAATTTACAGCCTCGGGCTGAGCCCCAGTGGTGTAAGTGGTTGAGCGGGACTGCAGCCCGTGGTTCAAATCCAGCAGTGGCTCTTGGGAGCAGCACTGGGTAGCGCCCACGACCACCAGAGGGCAGTGATGCCCACAAAAAAAGGAAAAAAAAATTTACAGCCTCATGAATAACAATGACTGCAAGGAAGAAAATGTTCTGGGATTGAATATGGTAACAACTGTACAATTCTTGGTGTGATTGAATTATTTAGTTATATGATGTGAAGGAAGTACTAATAAAACTATTAAAAAAGAAAAAGATTTACAGCCTCAGAAACCTCACAAAGCAAGTCTACAAGTTCAGTGTGAGTCAGAATTGAGACAATGGTAGTAGGTTTATGATCTGTGGTTTGCTAGGACACCAAGAACCCAAGTGTACAACCTTTTCTTTGAAAGTGGGATAGAAAAGCTTTCTCAATATTAAGGTTGTTTCACAACTTATAAGTAAATAACAAATACTAGGTACTGTTATGCTGATATGAGGAGTAAGTCATTAAGAACATACTGAAAAATTCTCATTCTGATGACAACTAAGTCCACATCGAAAAAGTAAACCATCATCAGTCACCGAAGGATTGCAAATCACACAATCCAAAGATAAAGAAGGGGACAGTATCAGAGCCTCAGTTGTGGGAATCCGGTTTACAGAAGACTATGGATGACAGTGAGAGCTCTAGATACAAGTGTGGGATACAATATGGGAAACAAACCTCCAGTGATTTACCTAGATCCCTAACAACGGGATGAGAGGGATGTGGTGACTAAACAGACTACCTTGGAGTATAAAAGATAAAAGGAATGAACGTGACTTGAACAGTTAAAACTTCGTCAGTTGACCCCCCTTCTGATGCACACTGGTCAGATCTAGTTTTCAACATTTTCTGTATTTTGTTTGTTCATCTTAGGGTTTATCTCAGATGTGTGACGTCATTGGGGGGGGGGTGTCTCCCTCATGTATTTATATTTGTATTGTCTCCCTCTTGTTTTTCTGTTTTTCAGTATAGGAAAACCAGGATGGATGAACCTATAGTGGCAGAAAGTAGAATTAGGAGTTTGGGGGGGAAGTCTAGTGGAGAATGGAAGTACAAAGAAGATGATGTCAAGGAGTCCAAGAAGGAAATGAATGTTTGGAAACTGATTGTGGTAGCAATTGCAGAATACTGTTTGATATGATTGAACTATGAAATGATATATATTACCTCCAATTAAAATAAACAGTCTAAAGTTTTTTTAAAAAATCTCATTCCTTTTGATCAATTTTCATATGGTTATTTTATTTTACCTTTGTGGAAGATAGCTTTGGTCTAAGAGAAGTTTTTGACATTATAAACTTTGAGAGTTCCCATCCGTCGTATGTAATCTATAGTACATTAAAATATACTTCACCTAGAGAAAACAAAAAATTCAATTAAGAAAAACCATACACATAATAATGCTAAAGAACAAGAAAAGTACAAAGTACACATGGATAAAGCAAGAAACCAAAATGCTGAAGCTTACTTTCAATAACTTGATCACTTTGGGTATTCCAAAATTTTTTTTTTTGCACACATGAATTTTTTTAAATCTACTAAAGAGAAAAGTGCACATATGCACCTACATCTCATCACTATTTTTTCAAAAATTTGGCAGTTTTTAAACTGATAATGTTTGTCATCTCAAGTTTAATTGTTCATTTCTAAAATTATAGAATATAGCACAACATGAATTCAAGCTTACCACCCAGTTTGCATGAACAACAAATCTCACAATAATTTTTTCCACATCAAGAACTGGAGGGGGCAGCAATTAGTTTTAAATTTACACAATTAGTTTTGGCAAACTAGCAAACTGACTAACCAAAGAAAAGTGCTTACGGTGAGCCAATCTAAAAATGGCTAGGGATAATGGATTTTTTTAAGAGTCCGAAGGCATACCTAGTTAATAATGTCTAAATCCTCCCACACACTAAAAGCAAAACAAAAATGTTCTCGAAGGTTTTTAGTTCCAGAGTTCCAAAATAAATGTCCTTGGCAGGTCGGCTTAAAAGAGATCCTCTTTTAATAGTCAAGACTGGAAACACTTCGAAAATAAGACAGTTCACCTCCTTTAGAAAATGGGCAACTGTCTTAATGATGCCTGACGCCTGCATAAGATGTCAGAGACATTCAACATTCCATCAGACACCCCTCCCCCCCCCCCACTCTGCACACGGGAAAACTAAACCCAAACTGTGCCGAAAGCGGCGGTGTTTATGAGTTGTGAGCCAAGATGAGCGCCCGTTACTCGGCTGCGGGCGCGGGCTCTGCCCCCGCACCCGTTTGATCACCTTTCCCCAGGAGGGCAGGTGACGGGAGCCGGGAATGTGTGAGGGCAGAGACAGGCTGGCATCTCGAGGACATACGTTTACGAGAGGCGTAACCGCGGTGGCCTTACTTTCCGGGAACCGCATCCCCTCCTAGGCAGAGAGGAGCGGAAGAACACGGCCACCGCTTCTGCTGTGAGAGCAATTCTATCCGGATCCAGCGCGGAGCCACTTGGCGGGCCCGCCTCCAGAGGTCTTTCCATGGAAGCCGGCGCTTCCGCGACACGGCGCGAAGGGCGGGGCCGCCCCAGGGGCGGGTCACTTAGCTCTCCGGCGCACTGCCTGACTCAAAGTGTGAACCCGAACTAGTCCTCTGTCTTGGACCCCAAGATGGAAGCCTGTCAGAGAAGACCAGGTAGCCAATGGCCAGCGACCGGAGCGTAGAAGTGAGCTGGAAGCTCCCTGCAGGCTCTCAAGGACCCCAGGGCCGCGGGCGTTTGCCGGGACCCGCCCCTTCCGGCTCCTCCCCGTCGTGCGTCGGAGCGTGAGTTGGGGCGCTCGGAGCCATCGCTGTGAGGACCATGCTGCAGCCAAACATCTTGCTCACCGGTCAGGGCGCGCGGCCGGGTGGGGGCTGGACGGCGGGGCAGGCGAGGGGTGCCGAGTGCCGTGGGCCTCGGACTTCGAAGCGAGCCCCGTCCGTGTTCTGCTCGGGGCTAGGGGCGGGCCGCGCGGCGCGCCAGTTGTCCGGCGTGCGGATTGGGCCCTGGCGGGCGTCGAGGGGGCGGGGAGAGCGCCGGCGCTGAACGTGATCTCCGGGGGCCCGAGGCAGCTCGGGGTGGCGGGGGAGACGTAGACACGGCCAGCCTCCCTCTCTGCCTCACTCCCTCAGGCTTTCCCAGTCTGGGTTTGGGTTTGGCAAAAGGACGGGTTGCTTCTTGACGTAAGAGGGTGATCGCGGGGATTAGGGGGCCCTCGGGGAGCTGGCGGGCATTTGGTAGCGGTGTGTCCCGAGGCCTTGCTGGGCAGCCTTTTTTTTTTTTTTTTTCCTATTTGCGTCTGAGCAAACGCGAGTTCCCAAATGGGTTCCGGTGTGGGGGGCGTCGGGTTGCTACACGTTTGTGGGGTTATTGTCCGAGGTTGCTATAACCCTTGAAGAAGACCGCCTCTGGTCGTCTTCCTCGTGTGGTGTCGGGGTTGACCGTGGGGCGCTTGGGGACGTTTGGAGTCAGGCTCAAGACGTGAGGGGAAACAAGCCGCGGCGTATTGCCTGTCTTTGTGCTTCCAAGTGTGGACAGAATGGTCGCAGTTACTGGGAAATCGGATGGGGGGAGATGTTCCAGCACCGTTTGGGAAACCGTGCCAGAGTTCTTTTGACAAACCTCGGCTGCGCACACGTCTCTTGGTCCAAGATTCCACAAAGAAAGGGGAGATTTTTACAATAGGTGATTTGAGTCACCCTTCCTAGGTTGTTTTGTTTTCTTTTGCTTTAAATACATCATGGTGGCTGAGCCCCGGGGGCGTAGTGGCTGAGTGCGGGACTGCGGCCCCCGCGTTTGGCGGTTCAAATCCAGCAGCAGCTCTCCAGGAGCAAGGCTGGGTAGCTCCCACGACCACCAGAGGGCACTGATGGCCCCCCCCCCAAAAAAAAAAATCATGGCGGTTCCAGGGTTCAAACATTTTTATTACTGTGGGCTTGCAGTAAGTTTTTTTTTTTTTCTGAATTTGACCAGTTTGTAATGATGAGCTTCATCATTTCATCGTTGTTAAACTCAACGTGGTACCTCTATGGTTTTGAAATTTAACCTTGCGAGTAGGAAGATGGAAAATAATTCCTAGTGTATTCCTTTTATGTAGGAGAGAGCATGTGGTGGCATGCCATAGGTAAATATGTATGTCTTGAACTTCCTGGCATAGTGGTTGCATGTTGGTCTGTAGATTGAAACCCACAGGGGGTCACTGTGAGTAGTCAGCACTGACTGGCTGACAGGGAGTGAATAAACCAACCCATGGTACAGCTTTGGAAAGACACAAAACCGAATCCTTCTCAGGAAGGTCCTGAGGGGGTCTGTAGTAGAAGTGAGACTTGTCCATGAAGATTTCTTAAGTTCATTTACCTGTTCAGTAAGTGATGGTGATTGATGAGAGAGAGGTAATCTGGGCCAATCCTCATTGTTGACAGGAATTGGGCTTAGACAGTGGATAGTTCTGACACTCTTCTGGCTCGGGGACATTTTTATTAGGTCATACTGTTTATAAATAATTGCTCATTAAGAAAACATTTCACTTTTTAGCCTTTAAGGGCAGGGAGATAGATGGCTAGCATTTACTAAGTAATATTCATGAAGCGTATTTTTCCATGACTTTCCTTACAGGTACACCAGGGGTTGGAAAAACCACACTAGGCAAAGAACTTGCATCAAGATCAGGACTGAAATACATTAATGTGGGTGATTTAGCTAAAGAAGGTAAGGGATACTTGGGTGGGGTGTGTGTCTGTGTCTGTGTGTCTCTTAAACCAGGTGTTAAAGGGCCTATTTTGTGACCTGCTAAGAATAGTAGTGTATTACTACTGTGTGAAACAATACCAAAATCAGAGAGCCTTCTATTAAAGAACTTATACTCTGCCAGGAACCAAAAATAGTGTCCAATGCTATACCTTGGCTATTTTAATCACTCCCCCTCAAAATTAGCCATTCTTGTGAACAAGAATAATTGAGAAAGTCTTAAAAAGCTTCATTATCTTTAGGGTAGCTAGACTTTGAATACGAGGAGTTGGGTGAACACTCACAGGTAGTACAAAGCACATTAATGTCACAGAGTTTGAACTCAGGCAGTTGAGCATGCCTGTTCCACAGTGTTCTCTGGGATTAGTTGAAAGCTGAAAACGAGATGAATATATTCTTCGTTATGATTGTATATGATTTTACTCTCTTGCCTTAATGTTTTTATCACTTATTTGTTGTCTTCCTATTTATATATTTTGCAATGATTTTTATGAGGCGGGGCCTCAGTAGATGGAATTTTAAGCATGCTTCATGGTAAAGACTTACATTAAAAGTTTGGGGGGGGGGTTATTTTTTATTCCCGACAGGTGCTACTAAAGTAACTGTTTCAGGTTTGATCTAATGTGCATATTTCTTTCAAATGACCTAAAGTTTAATCACCGGATATCATGGAGTCTGGCAAGATGACTTCTCCCAAGAGCATGCCGAAAGATGCCCAGATGATGGCACAAATCCTGAAGGATATGGGGATTACAGAATATGAGCCACGAGTTATAAACCAGATGCTGGAGTTTGCCTTCCGATATGTGACTACAATTCTAGACGATGCAAAAATTTATTCAAGCCATGCCAAGAAAGCAACTGTTGATGCAGATGATGTGCGTTTGGCAATCCAGTGTCGTGCTGACCAATCGTTTACCTCTCCTCCCCCAAGAGATTTCTTACTAGATATTGCAAGGCAAAGAAATCAGACCCCTTTGCCATTGATCAAACCATATTCAGGGCCTAGATTGCCACCAGATAGGTACTGTTTAACTGCTCCAAATTACAGACTTAAGTCCTTACAGAAAAAGACATCTGCCTCTGCAGGAAGAATCACAGTTCCGAGGTTAAGTGTCGGTTCTGTTACTAGCAGACCTAGTACTCCCACACTGGGCACACCCACCCCACAACCCATGTCTGTTTCAACTAAAGTAGGAACGCCAATGTCCCTTACAGGACAACGGTTTACCGTACAGATGCCTACTTCACAGCCTCCGGCTGTAAAAGCATCAATTCCAGCAACATCAGCAGTTCAGAATGTTCTGATTAATCCATCATTAATTGGATCCAAAAATATTCTTATTGCCACTAACGTGGTTTCATCACAAAATACTGCCGGTGAGCCATCAAATGCATTGAAAAGAAAACGAGATGAGGATGCTGATGCTGATGACGACGACGATGACTATGATAATTTGTAAACTAGCCTTGGTGCACGTAACTTGTACTCTTGGTCTTGAATTCATTGTACTTAAAAAACATGCATGCTGGATATTTTCTCATGTGTCTCTAAGAATCTAATTAGCATCTAATATAATTACACTTTTCAATTGAGATGTTTTAAATATATAATTTACTGGTTTTTCATTAGCCTTTAAGTGTAAAAATAAAGTTGGTATTCATCAATTTGATTCCTGGTACTTTGGAAATTCTGTTTTTAGAAACAATTTCTCATAACACCAATTGCAACAAATTAACGTTGTGGAGTCATACTACCAATAACGTAGCCCCTCTCAAAGTTGGAGGTGTTTAGATGTGAGCGTGATCTGGAGTGTAAGGCACTCTTGGGGTTAGCTCACTCAGACTTGTGGAGTTAGACCCATATCTACCTGGTGCTTTCACTTGTAGTGAGTCCTCATGTGCTCAGGTTTGTTCTCAGTTGCCCAAACTACCCCCTTGGTCTCATTTTTAATAACCTTTGGTTACATTGAAAGATAGTATTCTTCCCTCCATCCCAGTTTTTCTTAAGTATCCCTTTAAGGAGGTCCATTTTTAAAGCATCTTTGTCATATCTTTGATATGCTGCATATATATATATATATATATATATATATATATACACTTTAGTTTTTTAGGCATCACTGCCCTCTGGTGGTGGGAGTAGGAGGCCCAGCCTTTGCCCCTGTGAGCTGGAATTGAACCTCCATCCCAGTGGGCTGCAGTTCCACACACAACGATCACGCCACGAGGGCTCAGCCCACTGCATATATTGTTAATCCAATTTTGGCCATTTAATGTACAGTTTCTGACAACTTAGATCTTAATTTTGTACATGGTGAGGCATTCTCCAGATGTTAGGGGAAATGTGTGAAAGCCAAAACGGCTTTGCTTGTTGAACTTTGCCCAGCTTGTTGACAGGTGTTAACCAGCTTCCATTTCTAGTTCGGACTTCTCCCATTTGGTGTGTCATTTCTAAATTTAATGATGTTGCTTTATCATGAGCGCCATTGATGAAGAGCGGGTAATGTCACTCCAAGGATTCTCCCTTCAAGAAGCTGGTCTTGCTCTTCCCTGGGTTTTCTCCTACTTGGCCCTCAGGATAATGAGTCCTGAGCACCCACTCTGCGGAATCTAATCCACCACACCCCATGTAACCAGTGAAGGGGTTTCTAACCAAAGTGACCTGATATTGGGCACTTACTACCTAATGATTACCACTTGGATATGCTTTATCTTAAAATCTTTTTAGAAAAGACTGAGATACTCTCTGTTACTTTTCCACATGAGAGAATTTAAAAGAAACCATGCACTTAGATATTCATAAAGCAGCTCTCCACTCAGAATAAATTTTCCTCTTCAGCTTAGAAACTTTGTTAGAACTATGGTTGCTTTGGGAGTGTTAAGATCGGGGCGTTGTTACTGGCTTCTAGTAGGAAGAGGCTAGAGATGTTACTATTGCTGGTTTGAGCCCATTATCTCAAAATGATAGTCCACAAAGTCTAAAATGTTTACAATCTGCGCTTTCACACAAACTGGCAGTCCAACACTCACCTCTATGCTATTGGGTTTTTTCTGCCTAACTCAGACTGGAAGCCAATTTGGCCTTCTCAACACTGCCCTCTTCCAGCCTCTGAGTCTGTTCCTGTCCTGTGTCTCACCTTATTTTCTCCACGAGTTAGCTGCAGTCATCTTGTAGCCCTGCCCCCTTCCTCTTAATCTCTACTTAGGGCTGGCCACTCCCTTGTGCATTGATCACTAAATCTCTAGTCCAATTTCTAGATGTCCCCCTGGGTGTAATCATCTGGAAATTTCCTAATTAAAATGTTTAAAACATGTTCTGATACCTCCCTTGACATTGTTTGAATCCTGTTTCCCACGACATCAGTTTTCGCATTCTCTGCACATCCAGTTGGTCTATAAATCATGATAATTTCCTGAATGCTTGAGGGTGCTCCATCCCCCAGATGAGCTGCTGAGCTCAGCACTCAATTCTTGTTTTTCTTATGCCATCTGTCTGTTTCTTACACTATCAGCGTTTTTAAAGAGATTGTAGGAATGACAAGTGAATATTAAATCCATCTGTGAGACATAGCCAAAAACTAAACCTAGTGCCATTAAGTCAGTTTTGATTCATTGACCCCATAAGACAAGAAAATTTAGGGTCCCTAAGACTAAATCCATAAGCAGAGCACCTCGTCTTTCTCCTGTGCAGTAGCCAGTGGTTTGACTGCCTGCTGTGGTCAGTAGTCCAGGGCTGCCCCATAGTCCCACCAAAGCTCCTTACTAAGCATTTGAAAAAGAAAGTTCTAACTCCTAGTGATCCCCTGTGGGTTTCCAAGACTAACTGTTCAGGGGAGTAAAAATCCCGCCCTGTCCTGTGGAGCTGCTGGCGGTTTTGAACGGCCAGTGCGTGTACCATACATAGCCCAACCGGTAACGGGACTCCTTTACTATAGATTGGCTGTAGTTTACCGTCATGCTGCTGGTCTCTGCACAGATCTCCTCAAACACACCAGAGACTTCCCACCCACTTGTCTTTACACCTGCCGTTCCTGTTCGACCTGCCTTGCCAAACTCCTCGGAAGCCAGACTCACAAGCTCACATGTTTGACTTTCCCTAAGTTTCCAAGCCGAGTTCGTTATTCCCTACATAAAAGGCCAGTGTCAAAAGCACTCAATTCTGCTAAACTAATAATCACATATTACTATATTGCAGTTGCCAGGTTCTTGAACTGAGTGAAGGTAAAGAAATTTGACAAAACTGGAAAATTTTAAATGTTGGCAGCAGCATCAAAACAGCACCCTAGTCTGACTAAAGATTTATATGAGTATAAATCCTAGGGTGGCTATTTAAAGAATTTTGACTAATTGGCTTCTGTAGCCTTTTAATTCTGGTCCCACGATATTTTTTTGCAAGTAGTAAAATTCCTTTAAACACTAAAATCCCTTTAAATCATAAAAACTTATTTAAGAAATGGATAAGATTTTCTAAACTTTATCAAACCATGGTTTCTTGTCCTTTTAAAAAATGTATTAAGATCTTGTGTGTATATAAACCAAACCAAATGCACTGTCATCAAGTCATTCTGACTCGGAGATCTTTACAGGATAGAGTGGAACTATTCCTTAGTTTGAGAGACTAAGTTTTTTTAAATCATTTTATTGGGGACTTGTACAACTCATCACAGTCCATGCATCCATTGTGTCAAGCACATTTGTACATTTGTTGCCATCATTCTCCAGACATTTTCTACTTGAGCCCATGATATCAGTGCCTCATTTTCCCCTCCCTCCCTCACACACCCTCCCTCATGAACCCTTGATAATTTATAGTTGTTTTTTTTTTCATGTCTAACTGACCTTTGTCTCCACCCACTTTTCTGTTGTCCATTCCTCAGGGAGGGAGTTACATGTAGATCATTGTGATCAGTTCCCTCTTTCTCAAAACAGCCTCGTCCTTTCTCCTGTGAAGCAGCTGGTAGATTTGAACCACCAACCTTTTGATTAGTACCCACCTCTTAAACCGCTACACCAGTATGGTTGCTTATATAGATCCCAAAACAAACTGCCCTTGTGTTAGTCCTGGACCCTGTAGGGCTGAATAGAACTGGGAGTAAAAGGTTTCAAAGAAAAAATTTTAATAGGAGCAGACAGTCTCATTTCTCCTGCACAGAACTATAGGCTTCCAAAAAGAAATTCTAAAATTTTTCATTTTGGGAAATTGAAATTTAGAAGTCAGTCAATTTCTCCCAATACTGACAGTCACTGATCATGCAGAACACTATCATCATCTACCCTAAAATACTGCAGTAATCTAGAAAGGGCATCCTGCCTCTTGGGTATTTGTATTTGTTT
>PVJH01019913.1:0-41724 GCA_004026705.1 Nesogale talazaci | reverse complement strand
GCACAAGGCTGCAGTGGCAGCACAGCCCAGTCCCCGCGCAGAGGAAGTCCTCCCGGAGATGGCAGCGTCCCCCATGGAGTCGGCCCCCCCTGGACGCTTCTGCCCGAGAACCAGGGGGGAGGTAACGCGGCCCTCAGGAGAGAGGGCTTGGAGTGCGGGCGGCTCCAGGAAAGCTTTTCATTTGATCCATTTCGATGTGGCCCTGATTAATCTTGAGCCCTGAATAGAACAGTTTTTTGGAAGCAAATTCTAAGTTTGTAAATTCTTTTTATCCTTTTGTTTTATTTTTTCCTGTTACCTATCTCTTCAATGTGTTTGAATTTACTGTGCAAAAATTGTGCCCTAATCGCTCCTTATTTTAAAAGTCGTGCCGTGATTATTACAAATTCGAGGTAACATCCAGAAATATAATTCTTCTATGTAGTAAGATAGTATCTTAGTTAAAATAAGCTACCATTTTATTTATGCCTCACTGCATGGTAATGCTTCAATATTCTAGTCTTTTAACCTTTTATTTCATGTAGCTGCCTATCCTTTAACCACTGGTGCAGTAGTGCTTCTTCACTGACTAATTTAGATATGCCACTCTGACATGATGATTCTTAATGAAAATTATCTTCGTTTCTGGTTTCGTCATATTTTCAACAGAGCATGCGTGTGCATGCGCAGACATGAATCTGCTCGCACCGTGTTTAATTTCCCTTTTGCTGAGGTGCCGTGTTGTCACGTGTCATCATGTCCATTCCAACTCCTAAAATCTTCCCTGTAACAACACCAAACACCGCCTTGCCCTGCACCGTCTTCACAACTGTTTCCGTGTTTGAGCCCATCGTGACAGCCCCTGTGTCAGTCCATTTTGTTGAAGGCTTTTCTCCGCTTTACCTCTCTCTCCCTTCCCAAACTTGATGTCCTTCTCCAGGGACTGGTCTCTCCTGATGCAGTGTGGGAGCAAAAGTATGACAAGTCATAGAGGCCAGCCCCACAGCTGAGAGAATGCTAGTAGCCATCTTGTTTTTATGATACTTTACATATTCTGATCTTTTGTCAGTATGTCCTAGGACCTTTGTGTATTTATGCAACTAGCCAATATTTTTTTGGGGTAGCAGTCCACAATAATTATATGACAACTTTGTCTCAGAGTGGGAAAAATTTATATTCTATTGATTTATATTCTAGAGATTTATATTCTATTGTCATCCTTTCCCTCTTGCCAATTTACCTTTTCAATAGCTCAGCCTATCTCCATGAAGGTGCAAAAAGTTCATGTTCAACCACAGAGTGACTGAAAGTAGGAGAGTAATATATAAATACTACAGAAAATTTCCTAATTCCTGAAATAATCATCTCTTTCACTAGGTAATATGTCAGCTCTTGATCACGTAGAGTTCGCCAACAGAATACCATGAATTCAGGGCTTTAGGTTTCTACTTTGTTAGTTCATCCCAATGACTCTCCAATGGCTACAGGAAAAAAATTACATTCTGCAGTGTTTCCCAGTTCTCCTGCTTTCACCCTGTGCTTCAGTTGGTCCTGTGCTGTTCAAGGAGGTAATTTTCTCCCCTCTTTCCAGTGCAAGAGAGGATATGAATGTGGAATGCAGGCTTTTTTTTGTCTGATTTACGTTATGTATTCTGAAAGATAGAGAAATAAGGTTGCAGTTGGTGACAGACAAGTAGTTTGCAGATAGACTCATAGGTAGAAGAATGCAGTCGTTGGGAGAGCGTGTGAAGTCTGTTTCCCAGGACTGTCTTCTTCCCTGCTTTCCCATATTAGAGTGAATGGTACCTTGCTGAACCGGAATATACAGGATGTTTTTGGACACCAGGGCTGTTGAAGAGGTGGCTGTGAACTCCTAGAAAGAATGGGCATTGCGGCATCTTTTGTAGAGGGCAATCCTGTAGACCTGTGATGAAGGGAAGTTTTATAAACCTTGGCTCAGTAAGTGTGAATATTTCCCTAATAAAACAAAGCATGAAACTTAGTGATGGTACTCTAGTGTGTGGGCTGAGGAAGGAGAATACCTCATTAAATAAATGAGTCTAGTGTTTTCCTCTCAGATGCATGCCATGCTCCCCCCATGATTATATAAAGCTCTTAGTATCACACTAACTTCTTATATCAAGTGTGACTACAAGTCTGCTAAGGGTCCTCACATGTTATCAATATGAATGTTGACCTTTGCTGCAGAGTGACTATGTGTTGTGCTGTGTAAGTGCTCTGTGATTTTTTACAAGGTTAACCTGATTCTTTTATTATAGATTTACACCCACCCCAAATCAAGAGGAACAGATTATTGACTCCATGTCAGGGAAGTGCAGACTGTCTTTTCAGACTTTCTTTGTGATATACTTTTCTCCAAGAACAACATGTCAGATACATCTTTTTTTCAAGCTCATACGACACCAATGTATTGGGGACCTATATTAGGAGGGGTCGTCTAGTAGAAAAATAAAACTATAGACATTGACATATGCATAAGAAAGAGTTTTACATCAAGAAGTAACCTTACAGCAAGAGAACATCCACCCCAGTCCAACTTAGGCCCATGACTCCAGTGCTAGCTGTAGCACCCATGGGCCACTGTGTTCACGTCAGTTTTAGGGTGAGCATCAATCCTTTCTGTTATCAAGCTTAATATATGTGTATCATATACATATATGTGTGTCTATATGTGAGTATATAGTGACTAATATATGTGCACAGAAATTCCTTGTTTTAGTTCGCTAATTCATCAGTATATGAGGACCTTCAACACTGTAGAAAGCTACAGGACTCTAAATCCATGACTTTCATTACAAAATGTGTGGAGACAATTTCCCGGTTTCAGGGTCCTAAACTGCATAATTTTGCACTTTTATGTAAAATTAATGCTGCAATTTTGATCATTCTGTATTTTCTTTTTTTTCAGGGGGGAGGGCATCACTGCTCTCCAGTGTTGGGAGTAGGAGGCCCAGCCCCACTGCTGGAATTGAACCTCCATTCAGTCCCGCGCACAACCACTACGCCACCGGGGCTCAGCCGCTGTATTTTCTTTAATCATGCTTAAAGACTTATTTTATTCAGCATGGTAATTTTGACTGTTGTGTGCCCTTCTCTTCCATATGGGGCTTGAGTGCGGCTGGATTTTTAGATATACATACATCTTCACTGTTTGAAAGGTGTCAACTGTTAAGGAAACTTCATAAACCTGACCTGAAGCTTAGTTCTTAGGACATTGCTGTACGGCAGTAAAAAGTTCCCTTATTACAGATGTTAAATTCATGGGTATCCCAGATGGACCCAGAATTACAAGACAAGTTCAGCACTTTTTTAAGGCAGCTGCTTTTCTAGGGTTTGTTTACAACCTAAGGGGGTCACTCCCTTCAGGCTTGCAGATAACCCTTTTCTGACCTTTCATTTCTATACTTCTTTTTACATGACCACTGGCTCTGGCCGAAGTGAAGATCCCTGAAGGCAATTAGTTCACATACACTTAATTTTAGCTTGTAAGGAAGCCTGGTAATTGAGTTCATAGCCCTCGGGGCTCTGGAACATAATGATACAAATAGAGATATTTTCTTGGGGAAACTATCAAACTAAGACTATAACTAGAAGCTCACCCTGACAACACATCTCTTCCTGCTTCAGAGCTTGATTCTTGTGCCCACTTGATCGTAAGCAGCCCCGTTCCTGAAAGTGAGGTTTGTGCCTGGGTTCACAATGACTTCCTTCATTGTGTCTCACACAGTAATAGCTGGCCATGCCCTACATTCCACTTACCCATTTACAGATATAGTTCATCCCTGGCAACTTCTCTGTTGGTGGGCAGTCAGCCCCTACTCCCACCAGAGGGCAGTGATGCCCATAAAAAAATGTTTCCAATGTATGTACCTTTAATTTTCTGCCTCCTGTATCTTTTGTGACCTGAGAGTCCCCTGGGAATGAGGGGGTGGAGGGGTCAATGACGGAATAGCCAGTAATGAATATGCCTTATTTAATATGAATATGCACGCCTTTGAGGGAGAAACCGGATGAAAAAGGGATTTACAAATTCGTGAGTAACTGTAATTGAACTCCGGGCACTTTGCTTATTGGGTTCTCATCCCTTTGTATGTCTAATAGCAGAAAAGCCTCATTGATGCCAGGGCATAGTAGAGGAGAGATCCACACAAGACCTGTGATATGGACATGATGCTGTTTGTCATATATAAACATATGTAAAGTCCTTCATTTTGCCAACTGCCATAAATTAGATGCAAACGATTTAAAAGTTTACTGAAAATGTGCTTGTGATTCTTGATTTTTCTGTGTGCCTACCTTAGTGTCTTATATTTAGGTAAAATCTGAGAGAGAAGACAACTCCACATACATAATTAGCAATGTGAGCCTCTTGATGGGTTAGGTTTGGGTTCAGTGTAGGGCTGTAGAGTTAGAGTCAGAGTCTGTACCTAAGATTGGAATCTTCATCCTGGGTATTTGTTCCTGGTTCAAAAACAAGAGTCAATAGATAGAAATAGAATGTAAGTGTTATGAGTTAAGAGTCAGGTGTCGGTGAAGAGATTAATGGGTTTGTGTTTAGAATGTGTCATGTCTAACAGCTTAAGTTTTGAATTGACTGGGATTATGTATTGTGGTATAAAGATGTGGTGTTTCGCTTTATATATAAATATATATATTTATAAAACAAAGTGATGAAAAGATCACTGAGGAATTCCTATCCCTCACCAATTTACACCATTTTCCTGGAGGCGAGCTGAAGCTCCACGACAGACACTCAGAGCACTCAGATGTGACTCTTTGTCCAGAATCATGTGAATCACTTATCACTCTGCACGGAAGGGTCAGGTACAGACCAGATGACCCAGCTAGAGTACATGGTGGATGAGAGGTGAGTGGGTTTCAGGATGCGGTCTATAATCAACTGCATTAGAATTATATTTCATGAGTAGTTTCAAGGCTAAGTGTAAGATTAAAGATTCTGGCAGCTTGACACCAGAGTATTTATGCGGTATGAATAAACACTTTGTTTGTTTGCTCAAGTTCAAGTTACTGGGTACAAACATAACAATGATAGGAGAATACACTTACTAACATTTTCAATGAGAGTAGTACTGCAAGGTCATATAGTGATACTTCAAGAAAACTGCAGGACAATATTGATACTGAATCTACAATAAAAAGTTCTTTAAATATTGGGAACTGAGTCAGCACATTAAAATAATTATATACCACGATTAATTGGAATCGGCCCTAGAGCTGATTTAACAAAAGAAAGTAAGTAGTATAATACAGCAATTATTGTAAAATATGTAAATGGACATATAAAACATACTAAATAGGCTGAGCCCTGGTGGTGTAATGGTTGTGCACAGGACTGCGACCCACTGGGATAGAGATTCAATTCCCACTGACAGGAGCAAAGGCTGGGCCTCCTACTCCCACCACCAGGGCAATGATGCCTTAAAAAAAATACTAAATAAAGTCAAAGACTTAATGTTAAGGGAAAGATCTAACATTAAACATAAACAGTTTAATATATTGTGATAATGTTTGTTCCTAAAAAGAAGTCAAAATGTCATACTTCAAGAAATGAGAAAACATCACCCCCTTTCAGAAAAAGGACAACCATGCATGTCCACTTTTACCATAGATATTAAAAGTTGTGTGTTTTAACTACAGCAATCAGAATAGATTTTTTTTAAGGAAGAAAGGCATCCAAAAAAAATAAAAATTCCTCTAATCAAATTAATTATATGCATAAAATATTGAAAATATGCTATAAATAGCTAATGGATTTAAAACCATATTTCAAAACAAAAATAACTTTAGGTACTTAAGTCACTAACCATTAATTGCTAATCAACAACACACACCATTAACCCTTACACCTTAACATGCTGAGCATCCGTATAACACACTGATAACCACGTGAAACACTGAACAGCTAACTACATGAAACACTTCTCATCATCCAGAATGTCAGTTCACACCAGAGTATGCCCTGATACCCATAGCCAATTAAAAAATATTAAAATTTCCTTAGCAAATCCTAACACCATACATTCTTTTTTATTTTTTTAAGGCATCACTGCCCTCAGGTGGTGGGAGTAGGAGGCCCAGCCCCACTGCTGGAATTGAACCTCCATCCCAGTGGGCCGCAGTTCCGCGCACAACCACTACACCACCGGGGCTCAGCCCCACCATACATTCTTCTTTTTTTTTTTGCATCATTGCCCTCTGGTGGTCATGGGAGCTACCCATTTCTGTTCCTGAGAGTCGCTGCTGGATTTGAACCGCCAAGCCCGCAGACCCTCACTCAAGCACTTATGCCACTGGGCATAAGCTATTCTATAACCAACATATTTCATGTATCCTAGTTCTTTGAATCAGGAACACAAGTTTGAATAGAATCTGTAACCTTAATCCTAACTTTATCCCAGCTTTATCCACACACTCTATAAGGAAGCCCATTCCTTTTTATTAAGAGAGCCTATGTTGCAGCACATGTCACATGACAGGTTGGGCATCTGTTACAATGGAAATAACTTTTGTAAACATAGTTAACATACCTGTATTCTGTGCATGTCTTGAGTACTGGTTAGTGGTTTCTGAGGTTGTTGTCATCGTCGTCATTGTTATTATGTGTCATTGAATTGGTTCCACATTGCAGGGACCCAGGACACAACAGAAGGAAGCACTACCTTCTCCTCTGCCACACTCACCATTTAGGGTGAACCCCCATCGTTACCGTCACTGTGTGGATCCATTTAGTTGAGGGATTCTTATTTTTCACTGTCTACTTTACCAAACGTACTAGGGACTGCTGTCACAATGCTCCCATGTGACACCATTGTGCAAAGTTTGTAATAAGAACTTTTACTATCTGTATATCTCTAACTAGTACTCTGACCTTATTTCTTCGATGACACTTGTTTGTAATTTGGAATGCTAATGTTACTTCAATATTGGTGGCCAGAACTACAATTCACACAAATAGATTCTTCTTCAGTCTTCCTTATTCAGTGTCCAACTTCCACGCACATGTGTGAGGCAAGTGACAATACCATGATTTGGGTGAGGTGAACCCAGTCCTCAAAGTCAGATCCCTGCTCTTCCACCTTTTAAACCAGCTTAGTAAGGCTTATTTATCCAGTACTATGTATCTATTGATATCTTGACTGATGGTAGAATGACTATCACCACTCTGTATTTTGGGTTTTTATTGCAGCAGTCTGGAAGGAGTTAGAGTTTAGTGAGGCTTAGATTAAGAATGGTGTTCAAAGAGGGGCCTGAAAGCCAACCTTGCTAGGCCTCTAACCAGTGTACGAGCCCTGAGTTGAAGCCTGTCCTTAAGACCCGGTGGAGTGGTGCGCCTTTTATTCAAGGCCTTTTATTCAAGTTCTGGGCATGAGAGAGCCTTAAACTGTGCTTTTCTCTAGTAGCCTGACTTGCTAATTAGTTTCAGAGGAGCACTGATCTACACCCCTTGTCCTATAATGGCAACCTCACACATCTCTGCCTTCATAAACGCTGGGGGGGGGCCGATCTAAAGGGAAGTGCCACTGACATCCAACTGCCCACTCAGGCTAAGACCTCCCTACTTTATCACACCATAGCTTCTTCCCACTACATTCATTTTGTTTTCCTGCCAAACTAGTTGCTCCTCTTGGAGCATTTTTCACAAGCTCATGCCTAGGCCTTTCCCTTTCTCCTTAGGAGACCAATACTATGGTTGCGATATCCTAGAACCCAAAGCAGTAAGCCCATTCATACAGTTTGTTGTGTTTACCACCTGTCGGCATTATCTAGAAAGATTGGAGTCCAGAATCTGAACCAAGGCGGCAAAATTGTTGATAAGTCATCTCTTTCCTGGAGGCTTCTTGTACTTTTAAGCTTCTGCCTTCACCTTGACTCTAGGCATCACCCATCTACCTACCCCTTGCCATTCCTTGACTGTAGGCTGCAGTGTTTCACACAGGCTTTAAAATTGGACAACCTTAAACACGGGAGCTTAAGCGAATAGAAATAAGGATTCCCCTTTGGAATATCTCTCTTGAGATATTCCAAAGTCTGTTCGAGGTGCAAGGATCTCTTTCTGGTTCCACGGCAGAAACGTCTTCCCTGGCTTTTAAATCATTGTTTTAAATCATTTTAAATCATTTTAAATCATTGTTTCTATTTTATCTCTATATTACAATAGTTCCATCATTCTCACTTCATTGTGTTTCTACTTTTTATTGTGTCTGTTGGGTTTCCCAGTTTGTGAAGCGCAAAAGGAGTGGATGGCTAGAGATGAAATGATGTGGGGGTGCGGGTGGGGGGCTGACAGAATTGGGGAGCAGGAGGCGATTTGGGGAGTAAAGAATAAAGGGTGGAGGGGACTGTGCACTAGAACTGAAGGTGACTACACAAGTCATTTTAAAAGCAATTTAATTATGATGGGAAAACAATGTTGTGAAATTAATTGGGGTAATGATTCCGCAATTTTTGAGACGATTGAATTATTGAATTGTGGTAATATGTGGGATTGTGATTAAATGCCCCAAAGAGTGTTCAAAAGGAAAGATCTCCATCGTGAAAACGAACTAAATAAACTGCAAGAGAGAATCAAAAACCAAACGCAAACCAACAACCCCCAAACTAGGTAGTGCCAATGTGATCGACCTCTTTCTTTGGGGGAAAAAAAAGAAACAGAAGTGACCCTGAAATGTTTTTTTGTTTTGAGCGCGGTGAGGCCGAAGGACAATTTGCTTGGAGCTGGTGTCCTGAGTGACGGCGTTGGTGCCCTTGGCCAGGGTACACTCGGCCAGCTGTCCAGGTAACAGCACGGCCACCTGGATGCCCCAGGGCAGGATGTTCGAGCGCTGTTCAGAATGTGCCAATTGAGATGCCCAGTGGGCGATACACCCGAAGGTGTCGTTGATCCATGACAACAGTTCACGAGGCCCAGGGTCCTGGAAGAGATGCTGGAGTCCTGAGTACCTGGCACGTACACGGAGTCGGTCTCCTTGCTGTGGCGGTGGCGTCTCTTGCTGTGCTTCCCCCGAGCCTTAGCTGCAGCCTCCTGGGCGCCCCTCCCCGGGCAGGCCCGGACACAGCAGCTCAAGTGGGTTGTGTGATGGGCGGTGCACCTGGCAAAGGTAAGGCAGGTGTGTTAAGGTGAGCTCAGGGAGGACAAACCTCCCATGGAGGACAAGGGCTGATGCTTGCTTGGTCTTGATGTTTCAGTGCAAATACAGACCCTGAAAGGGGATCTCACAATCCTGAACTTTGGGGTTTTAAACGGGAGATGTCTTCAAAGTTAACACTGGGATAACTGACTTGTAGTGGCCAAGTGTTTATAGCGACATCACTTTTTAATCCTTCAGTGTTGTTATGATCTGAGCTTCCGTGCAAGGTGGAGGAAGGGGGTGAGCTGGGGTAGGGGAGAGGGCAGGGAGCACAGAGGAGAGGGGAAGAGATGGAGAGATGGAGCAGCTCCGCACTCCCTGACGGTCCCTACCCCGGAACGCCTGGTTGTCCCCTACCCAGCAAGGTGAGTAGAGCAGCCACTGAGCGGGGACTTAGTTATTTTTCTTGCGCTTCTTGGGAGGTCAGCTGGGAGGTGTTATTAGGACAGCAGGTTGGGGACATTCCCCCGTGCGCTTGCACATCAGTGCCTGCTGCTTGGAGCCCTGCTCTGCTGTTAGTGCACTCTGCACCCTGCAGGTTTTCAGACTCCCCCTCCTGCTTTGGCAAAATTTTGCATACTTAGGGGTTGCCTTCAGATCTTACCATTTTTCATAATGTTTCACAAAAATCTAATAAATTGACTAGATTTTAACATTGGTAAACATTGATGGGGAGGGGGGTACAAGTAGAGGGGGTATATTCCCTTTCCATTGCACCCACTGTTTCTAGTTTTTTGTGCATTCTTTCCAAAAAATTGGGACTTAAAAAAAAATGCCACAGGACACAGAGGAAAACTTGTTTAAAATAGGGAGTGTCTCGCCAAAAGTGCTATGTATGATCACTTTACCAGGTGCATGTTTGTGTGCTGTACACATGTGTTGTTGTAGTATTGTTTAGGATAACCACATTGAAGGTGGACCCGTAGTCCTGGTTCGGGCAAACTGTATACTACCAGCCATGTGTATGTGTCAGTCCGCTAGCGCTCCTGCTGCCCGTTTTGGTCCTACAGGCAGAATGGGCAGCTCTGACTCCTCTCTGGCAAACAGGAGGGGATCGGTGTGTTGGCAAGATGCTCATCATGTTAATATTTTAGGGTTCATGGTTTGGGAGTTGGTGATTAGCAGTTAATCAGGGGTTTTAGTACTGAAAGCTATTTTTGTCTGTTGAAATATAGCCTACAACATTTTTACATTAACTTGTTATAGTATGGTCTATTTAGAGTTTTTATATATGAAACCATCAATTTATGATGTATAGGGAAGTTTTACTTCTTTTTGGAGATAATTTTTCTTCCTTTTTTTCTGATTTGTCTAGCGAGTACAATTTTTGTTATTAGATGTGACAATGGACATGTATGTTTGTCCAGTTACTGAAGTGGGGTGATTCTTTTTCTCTTTGTCCTACATGTGACATTTACAATTTTTTTCATGAATGTATATTAGCATCTTAGATTTGACTTGCTTCGTGTTAGATTTGTAGTTTTCTTTGACTTTGATTAGCATGTATTCTGTGTCTTTTTAGATAACTGAGTCTTTTTTCCAATTAGTATTTATTTTGAGTTTATTTTCTTGATATTTTTAAAATAAATTCTGAGATGGATTAGAATTAATCATGATATATACTTATTTTAATATATTGTCTGACTCAGTTTGGATTTTTTAAAATAGCTCTTTCAGTCAGATTAATTAACAATACTGGCCTACAGTTTTCTTAAAATGCCATTATCTGACATTAGTATCAGGTTATTTTTGGTCTCACAGAAAATGTTATGAAGTGTGCTCTCAAAACTACTTTTTATGTTGGAACCAAATAAGTTGAAGTTAAACAACAAACAGTAAAAAGCTTGTTTTCATCTATGTGAATACTCGCCAGAATTTTCAGGCTGGAAGTTTCTCATGAAATTGTGTTTTGATTCAATTTGTTATAGACTTCCTAGTCATTCTGATACCTAGTGAGTGATTATCGTCATTCCCCTGCTCTGCTGGATCCTCTGATCTTCCAGCTGACCCCTCAGTGAAGAGGACTGCATGGTTGACACTTTTCTCAACAGACAAATAGCACTTACTCCTGAGTGGGTGCCGCCCTTAACACTGAAGCCTGTGTTCATGAAAATTCTGTGGGCTATAACATGCTGTGTGGCCCTTAGAGAATAGCTTTCAGCTCAACTCCAAAAGAATGCATTAACAAGGGGTAGGGTGTTTGTACATATGAACTAGAGAAGAATATACATTTTTCTCATCCCTACTACATCTTTTTTTTTTTCCCAGTTTTTTTGGCGGGGAGCATCACTGCCCCTGGTGGTCATGTGAGCTACCCAGCCTTGCTCCTGGAGGGCTGCTGCTGGATTTGAATCGCCTAGCCAGTGAGCTGCAGTCACGCACTCAACCACTATGCCTCTGGGGCTCAGCCTCCTGTTTGTTTTTTAAACAAAAACACTTTTATTAGGTGCTTATCCAACTCGTATCACAATCCATCAAACCATCCATTGTGTCAGGCACATTTGTGCGTTCCTTGCTCTCAACCTTCTCAAACTGTTTTCTACTTGAGTCCTTGGTATCAACTCCTCACCCACCTCTCCCACCCTTTGCTCCCTCATGAAACCTTGATGATTTATAAACTATTATCTATGTCTTACACTGTCCGATGTCTTTCTTCAGCCACTTTTTTATTGTCCACCTCCCACGGAGGGAGTTTTGTGTACAATTTTCATGCTTACAGATATCAAGTTCTAGGTCTGTCGGGCTTCGGGAAACAAAACCCATATTATGTGGCAAAAAAACCCACGATGACAGTCGTAGCATCAACCAAGCCTTCACATATCAACGCACTGCAACCACGATAGCCCCACCAGCTGAGTGTGTTCACAGAACAATCTGAAAGCTGAGGACACTGGCCTGAGTTATGCAGAGAAAAGCCCAGGAGACACAGTGATGAGGAAGGAGTCACGCATCTCAAGTGTCAGGAGACTAAGCGGCCAGCAGAGGGCGCTCAGTGACCAAGGGAGAGTTTCTGCGACTGGAGCAGGTGAAGGGGATGATTCTTTCTCCTCCTGTGTCCAGAGTTTCCCAGTTGGCCCTAGTCAAGAACCTCTCCGGGGAATCGCAGCAACTACAGTTCTCATGTCTCTTATTTTCCTGCAGGCAAGAGCCTGACAATGAAAGTTCCTGGTTCTTCCTGAGAAGACAGGGGACAAATAAATCGAATTTGGGATAATTTGAAGTCCAGTCTCAGAAGGACCAGTGGTCTCTCTATGCTGTTAAATTCTGACCTCCAGATTACAGGGCCCCTCTTGAAATGCAGAGAAGCCTAAAAAGGATTAGTTAAATTAGGTACCTGTTTCCTCTACCTGCAGAGAAAATGTCTCTGCCACAGAACTCCACCTTCCATTAGCTCAGTGTGTGGATGGTCTGGTGTGTACTTTATGCCTGTGTTTCTGTGTGTCTAATACCCATGCACTATTCTTTGGATTAGCAGGTTATACTGTGTGATGGAACTTGTAGTCTGGTCTGCATTTATTTTATTATCATTGTTCTAGTATATTTTAGTGTGTGTCTTTGTGTTTTCCTTTCTTATGTAAATGAACATGTATTTATTCATCTGAGTGAGTATCATTTGGAGGTTTGTTGGTTTTAGTATATATGCTAATTTTTTCAGACTATGCATGTGCATGTTAATATGATTGTTAGAAGACAAATATCATTATGTGAATTCCCTTGTAGTGTGTGTTCGCATTTCACATGTAAGGGGTTATGTGTTTGATGATATGTATGTACTAATATGTGGATAATTTACTACGGGCATTTTCTCCACTCAGCCAGGAAGTTTTGGGAAAAGACAGATAGATCCCAGGCCTACAGCTTTGGGCTGAAATCTCAGAGCGCCTGTGCGGCCGGCTCAGGCCTGGGCGCGGTTTCATTCTGTGTGGTCTTTAGGGTCTCTGGAAGTCAAAATTGACTTATCTGCTCACAGTATTTGTTCCTGTGTGTTCTCTGGGGACAATAAAGACAGGTCCTTTGTGGTTTACAATCAGTTTTTCATTTCTGAATGTAAGTTCTAAGGCTATAGTCATCTGTTTGATTCCTCTGTGTTCCAGCTTTATTAGTTTCATGATCACACTGGTAATCGACACATGTAATGCACAGAAGCTCATGAATAAGCCACGGCGAATCCCTGATGTGTGTGCACACCTGTGTACCCCACACAATCGAACCCTTAGAGCCTTCGTCCTTGCTTGACCACGCTACACGCTCTCCCTATCCCGATGCCTGAGAGATCAGCTAGGACTTCACTTAGTACGAGCATTAAGCAAAATGAAATTAGAAAGGCACAATGTACACACTTCATTAATGACTAGAAAGTAGCATAGATTGGTCCCTGAACGTCAGCTGATCATAAGAGAAAATCACACACACACTACTACTATGACAGCAGAACCCACTAGCACGGCCCTGGCTACCTCCCACAAATGGGTTTCCTTTAACACAACACACTTAGCATCTTTGGCAGCCAGTGGCTCACAGCCTTAACTGAGGCTCAAACTGCAGTTGAATGTTTGTTTGCTCTATGCAGCCTCCTGCTGAATTTAATTGGTGATATGGGGACACCAGTTAGATCAATGTAGTAAAATTAAAAGTGTAAAATCAAATGCATACATCTAACAAAACCATGTATTTTAAAAGCATGCAATGCATCCAGTGAAGGGTTTCTTCAAGAAATAGATGGGGAAGAAATTGCCATGTTCAGAAACACTGAACAGACTCTGTTTCACATCAACTCAAAAGCAAGCAAGATCTAATGTGAACAAGGCAGCCATCCCATTGTTAAAGCAAACAGGAGGGTGTGAACTGAAGATGCACTTTTAAACCTAGAGAGGCCATATATGAAAACAGAGCATGAACCCTAAAAGACAAATTAGAGTAGTGGTTTTATCATCCGAAACCTAGTTTGTGAAGCAAGATAAGAGGCTTATGGATGCTTTAGACAAATGCCTAAAATACCTTTCCTAAGTATTTGGGATTTTCAAGTATCTGCCATCTGAAACCATTCCAGAGCCCAAGAAATATAATTACAATAATAATTATTGTAAGAAAACATCATGGTATAATCATCAAATTAAAGATGTGAAAAAAATCCATAAGGATAGATTTATATCTCACTAAGCATGGGAATTTTTAAGGTAGATGCGTGTTTGGTGTGTGTTAGACATGTAAAAACGAACACGGATGTTTTGTGGGAATGATGCTTTCTGTGCAGGGAAAGGAAATAAACTGTTTAGAAATCCCTGCTCAACAATAATAATTATTGTTGTTATTGGGAGGAAGCCATTGAGTCTTTCAGGCCTGAGTGTCTGTGCAAGAGAAGCAAACTCTGCTCGCTGCTAAGTGTTGCCATGCGCACAAATCCCGTTATGTACGAGCCCCCAGGATCAGCCACTGACCGGTCCATCTCTGGGAGAGCTCCCCTCTATTTTACTGTCCTGCATTAACAATAATACTGTCCTTCTCCACAGCCTCTTCCCTCACGATACCACGTTCAGCGCACATGAAGACGGGCTCATCGTTCTTGCGTCTAAGCATCTCTCTGAATGTCCTTCTTCTGAGTTAGATTGGTTTTTTTTTTCCTGAAAAGTCATGTTAGTTTTCAACAGTCTTCACCAGAAACATAATTTGAATGCACCAATTGTTATTTTATAGTTTCTTCTCACTGTCCAAAAGTCACATGCACCTGAGGAAACTGAAAATACCATGGTGGAAATCAGGCCGACCTGAATCTTACACAGCCTCTGTCTTCCTAGTCTCCATGGAGTGTGTCCACGGCGCTCGGGCCCTTCCTGTCTTGCCTGCTTGGGGCGGACCCTCATGCACGCAGCACATCAGCAGTGCTCACTGCAGGGCCGTCTGCAACCATCATCCCAGAGAAGACTTGCATTCCCTGTGGTTCGGTCCAGAAACCTGCCTTCCCAGCACTGAGATCAGTGACTTGTGAGCACGTGACCTTGGACTATGCAAAAAGGGGAAAGTGTTGGGAATTCAGACAAATATATCCTTTCACAAGGTGGCCAGGTGGGCTGCAGAGGCAATGAGGACCCACTGCAGTGACAAGGTGCACAGGGAGCCTGAGCAGAGATTTCTAAACAGTTTATTTCCTTTCCCTGCACAGAAAGCATCATTCCCACAAAACATCCGTGTTTGTTTTTACATGTCTAACACACACCAAACACGCATCTACCTTAAAAATTCCCATGCTTAGTGAGATATAAATCTATCCTTATGGATTTTTTTCACATCTTTAATTTGATGATTGTACTATGATGTTTTCTTACAATAATTATTGCCAAAGAGATAGTAACTATGCACCTTTATTCTTTCTAAGATGACTCATTTGGGAAACATGTCCTTGTGTATATATATATATATATATATATATATATATATAAAATTTTAGGATTTTATGAGTCATTATAAATAAACTCATTGTATGACTACAAAAAAATTTAAGTACCAATATAAATAATTACAAATGTAAGATAGTAAAAAATATATATTTTTATTTAGTTGCTAATAAAAAATGTTGTGTACTGGTCCTGCCAAATCGACAAGCTGGCGGAATTCCACCACTGTCCAGTTGACATGTTGTCAGTCAACTTTCTTGCCAAAGCTTAATATTGTCAGATATATGTACATTTTGGACAATGTATGTTCATAGCATAATCTGTAATTTAAGATTCTATGTCTCCTTGGCTACTAAGGGGTTTGAAAATATTTTCATGTACTTATTGTTTTGCATTCTCTAAAATGTATGTACTGACCTTTAACACATTTTGCCTATTTTTTTCATTTGAATTCGCTGATCTTTTCCCATTTTGTAGCAGGTATTTTTTACTTTCTTGCTGATTGTGTGTTTTCCCAATATTTTCCAATTCATAACTAGACTCTCCACTTTACGTAAAGCATCTTCAGAAGAACTAAGATTTCCATTTTGATATAATCAAAATGTATTAAAAGTAGCATTTCTTTATAGAAGTGAATGATCTGTGAATTATATATCACCAATAAAAATATTCTAAAAGACAAAAAATACATCTTTAAAAAGCTTCCACTCTTTTCTCGTTACCATTCCTGAATAAAAGAGGAAACATCACATTATTGCTTAACAGTACTAATTGCAATTTTCATTCCTCCATGTTTTATTCTGAACCAATACTTAGACATTAACTTTGGTTTTTGAACAAGTCTACTTAAACTCAAAACCTAAACAAGAATTGAGAAGAATTGCCTGTGGGGGAATAAGTGTGTGATACTTGTGACACCATCTATGAACACTGGGAACTCCTGAGTGTGTCCCTCTGTGTTTCAGCTTCATACGTGGAGTCGGGCTCAATCAGGGGTGATTGGTGCACTCACTTCTCCCACCATCTGCCCAAGGCACATTTCCAGCCTGAGCTCGTTCTTTGTATGACACTGGAATCAAATAACTCTTGAGGGCGAGGGAGGGGCATGCAAACAAGGCCGTCCTAATGGCATAAGCATCCTCACAGAACTCAATGCTGCAACCCTCAGCACAGAGTCCCTGGGCCAGTTCCATCCTGTTGTCAAGCTCCGTGAGCTCCCAAGGCCTGGGATGCGTCGCACGTGGCTCTGGGGAATCCTGTTCATCACTCAGCAAGGTTAGAGAATAGTAAGAGCTGAGGGGTGCTATGTGCAACATTGGGTGGGAAAACGGGGTTTCCTGAATGCCATGTGTGTGCTTGCAGGTGTCCGCTGTGAGGTGCAGCTGGTGGATTCTGGAGGAGACCTGAGAAAACCTGGAGGCTCCCTGAGACTCCTGTGTAGGCACTGGTTTCACCTTCAGCAGATTTGGCATTCACTGGATCGGCCAAGCACCAGGGAAGGGGCTAGAGTGGGTGGCGGTTATATGGTACAATGGAAGTAAGACAATATATGCAGACTCCGTGAAGGAGCAGTTCATCATATACAGAGATAACTCCCAGAGCACAGTGAATCTGCAAATGAATAACCTGAGGACTGAGGACACAGCCATGTATTACTGTGCACGGGCCCACAGTGAAGGGATATCAATAGGAGCTCACACACAAAACCTCCCCGGGAAGCAAGTTCACATGCTGGAGCCATGCGCCTATCACCCCCCAGACCCAGTGCAGAAATGGCTGCGCAGTCTTCTTTCTTGTGTTACCTGGGATTTCATCACATAATCCGAGTTTAGTCTTTAGACTAAATGATTTTTTTTCATGATCCATATAAGTAAAACTCTGGGACATCTTGAAAATCTAACTACAGTGAGATAGAGTTAACAGCTGTGGTAAAAGCTGACTAAGATTGTTTACAGAGGATGGTGGATGAGGCTACAGTGCAGATGGTCAGCTGTAACAGATGTGCCAACCACACATGGAGCTCAACCATCCGTGGTCAGGACACCTAAAGAGACAGCTGCAAGCATTGCCGACGGACTGCACACTGAGCCATTAGAACCAGGAATGGCAATGTTTTGGGAGACACACAGTGGGTATGACACACATTTTACCTGACAGTGATGACAGGCTGTCAGCAAAGGGTCTCATGACACATTGGACCTAGGAACCAAAGTTAGATTGACGAGAGGATAAATGTGATCCTTATTGTTACATTTGGTTTCTTTTAAATCCACAAAAAGCAACATCCAAAAGGATCCTCATTTTATTCTGCCTACAAACTCAGAAGATGGATTTCAATTATGAGGATCTTTTTCTCTCTCTCTACTCTTAATAGTTAAATTGTCACAGGAGAAAAGAAAAGCATTTGTGATGATCTTACTCTAAAATGACAAGTGTGCTACAGAGCAGGGCATTTGAAATGAGTATCTCAGAATGCTGGTTAGAAATGGAGATGACGATATTCTCACTCAGTCTGAGCATGTCGTCAGGGAGACAGGTCCCTCGGGAAGACTGTCCTGTGGCCCTGGAGTGTCAGCAAGCAGAGGAACCCCCTCACTCAGGGGAAGAGTCAGGGGCTGCTCACAGGGTCTCAGACAGGGGAGAGGTGGGAGGACGGTACAGGACCTGGGATCACTGTGATTGTTCTGTTTACACAGAGTCGCCGTGAGAAAGCGCTGACTCAACAGCACCTACCAACATTGTAAATGGAGTGAGGGGCAGAAAAAGGAAAGTAATTCTGGAAGTCAATGGAATTGCCGAAATTAGCACTGTACTATCTTACTATCATACTATTTTTATTTTATTTAGAAGTGTTATAATTCAATAAATCTGCCATTTCTAATTATTATAAAACTTACAGTGATAACACAAAACCAAGGGAAAGTGTAAGAAATCAATAATACAGACTATCATTAAACAAGGAGCCATAGAGACATGGTGGGTTTCCTGTTGGGCTTCTAACAGCACGCTCAGCAGGTTGTAAAGCAGCACAGTCTGAAACCCACAGGGCCCGTGGTCCTCCATCTCCTCAGATTGCTGTGACTCAGAATCCACTCACTGGCAGGGAGCTGGGGGGTTCGTATGAATAATGGTAAATAGTCCATGATTCGCTTATTGAATCCAATAAATTTCCTATGTAACAAGGAAAAGTGGATGAATTTGCAATGGCATAAATACACATAAATCCCTTATGATCTTGATGATATATTATTGTATTCACAAATGAAAAACTAAGTAAACAGTGGACACACAATTCTAACAGTACTAAGATAAAGAAATCAAAAAGTTATAGGCGTATTGTTTTACTAATTGTTAGGTTGAAACTATTTCCCAATGTTTCAATTTTTATGTTTTAGTTACCATTCCATCCATACCAATCAATTTGTTAACACAACTTTTCAGAAATTATCAAAATGATATTACATTTAGATGGAATCATTGTAGATGAAAAATAAACAATAAATATAGCCAATGTATATTCTTAACAATATTCTGAAGTACAACCCTGTCATTCTACCAGGGTCTGTGAGGAACACTGTTGTCAAATTGGACACATTTTTGTTTATTTTAGGTATCTTTGAGTCTGTTCCAACTGATACCAACTCTGTGTACAACAGGACAGAATGCCACCAACACACTGGTATGCTTGATCTCTCCGCTAGCACTATTGTATGAATCCACATCCCTGAGGATGGTGTCATTTTCCAGGTGCTGCTCTCTCCTGATGCCATGACCACAGTGCGTGAGGTGAAGCAGCACCGTCCTTGCTTTCAGACAATCTGTGGCTGTGCTCCCTCTAAGATCAATTTATTTTTACAGTATCTTGTGTATTTTCTTTTTTTTGGGGGGGGGGGGCTTCACTGTACTCAGGTGGGAATAGGAGGCCCGTCCTTGCTCCTGGAGAGCTGTTGCTGGATTTGAACCACCAATCCAGTGAGTCACAGTCCTGCACACAACCACTACAGCACCAGGGCTCAGGCCCTATCTCATGTATTTTCAAGATCTTCTTCAGAACCATCATCATTCAAAGTCCATCAAACTATTCTCCAGCCTTCCTTACACATTGTCCAGCACTCACTTGCTATGATGTGATTGAAGATTTCGAACCATGACGATTTTCATGGGTCCCTTCATCTTTAATGTGACATCACAGTGCCCTGTAATAGATAAGACCCCTTAGGAAAGAGATATGAGGAGGTGAATGACACTTTGGGGTTGCATATCAGGTTATTAAAACAACCAATTAGCCCTTAGCCCTTGCCAGGAACAGGAGGTGATTGGACCCAGGGTATATTTAAAAACTGTCAAACATGCCCCAAAATCCTACAGAGCAGTTCTGTTCAAGCACAGCGGGTCTCTATGAGGCAGAAGAGATGCAATGAGAGGGGGGTAGGCTTTTGAGGCAAATATTCTTTGTTGGGTTGCTTTATTGCTTGCTTGATTCAATGCTTTGTCTTCATTGGAGAAGAGTTCCTGGTGCGTGGATAGCTCTCAGATCTCACAATGAGCAAGTGAAAGAATGACTGAATGAAAATTTGATGTGTCCATATTGAAGAATACAGACACATCAGGACTCTGATTGAGTTAAGATAACAAACACTTCCATCTGGCAAGATGCGAAGCAGCCTATGCTTAGGCCTCAGATAACCTCCATGTCTGCAAGCTGCCTCAGTCTAACATGCAACAGGAGCCAGTCTTGGAGAAATCTCCTCTTGGAGTGGCAGGAACTCTGTACCCTGGACAGCCTGCAGGCCTTATCCAGCAATTATGCTTATAGGCAAATCTCTCCTAGGATTTCCTGATGAAAAGCTGCCTCCTCACCAGGAGACTCAGGCGACTGCTGAATCAGGGTGACCTTGCTCCAACATGCCTGCTTCCTTCCTTCTCCTCCTCATGGCGCTGTGTGTCCCATCGGGTCAGTGTTGGGGGGAGATGGAATCCTATACAGCATACTCACAGAGAGATGGGGTAATTAATGTGTATTTTCTATATCTCCAGGTGGCCTGGCTCAGGTGCAGCTGCAGGAAACAGGTCCTCAGATGGTGCAACCTTCACAGACCCTCACTCTCACCTGCACCATCACCGAGGACTCTGATTCCAGCACCAATGCTGCTTGTGATTGGATCAGGCAGCACCCTGCAAGTGACCTTGAAGGGATGCCCAGGACTTATTACAGAACATCACAGTGGTACAGAGAGTACGCGCCATCTCTGAAAGATCGCCTAGTCATCATCCCAGACACATTCAAGAACCTCTCCCTGCAGCTGAGCTCTGTGACTGCTGAGGACATGGCCGTGTATTACTCTAGAAGGTGCAAAGTGTGGGGAATTCAGTGTGAGCCCAGACACAAACCTCCCCTGCAAGGGAGACATTGGGCAGCAGGACGCATGCAGTACCCACTGAGTGCAGACACCCTGCCTTAGACAGGCACAGATGGATGTCAGGGAGGATTTTATTATGGAATTAGGGTTTCCTCTCTTAGCTTTCAGTATCTCCATGGACAGCTGTTCTTTCTTACTCTAAATTCTCTCCTCACTGCCGACTTGAAAGGAGGAACTAGTTAGAATTCTCTGAAGTACGAATATTAAATTGACTTACTTCACTGTCATTTTTCCTTCTTGAAAAACAAGTTACGATGGCAATTCTCACCATATCCACCACTCTAAACCTGTTGACAATGAAATATAGCATATCCAGATTCATGAGGGCAATGCATGATCTCAAATGTCTTGAGCTCAGTAACCCACTGCAGCCCAGGCTCTGGTCTCTGAAGGAATCTTTCTGCATTGCTCCCTGTGCACTCCGGGGAGTGAACAACTAATGTTCTCCATGGCTGTGAAAATAATTCTGGTGATTTCTAGGGCTACACGTGTCCTAAGTGATGCTTGCTACCCATTTTCTCCCTTTCATGCAGAAGCACATGTTCCAGGAATAGAGAGACCCCTGACATGGGGAACAGGTGACCTGGAATGACCTGCCTGGTGGGCAGAGTCATTAGTAAAATCATTCACTGGAGTCACAATGAAGAGATAGGAAATGTGTCAGAAGAGGAAGAAATCACAAACTGATTTCTCAGAATATTCCTTAGGCCTTGTTTTCAGCAGATGCCAGGGAATGAAGTCACTGATTCTTTGCTCTCAGAAGCTGTGACTTCCCCACTGTCACCACCTCTCTAAGGAACACCATGCACAGAGACTCAGGGAAGCATCATGCTTTGGAACTTGCCTTCTTTTCATTGTAATGGGTTTTGTCTATCCAGGGGCAGACTTCACTGGAATGTGTATTGATGAGGTCTCTGTTTATACTCCAGGATACTAACCAGTGCCATTTGTTGTCTCCGTTAGAAGTACTTAATGCAATAAACCTCTCAGGTTGAGTGGAAAATCTCTTCATACACTTCAATGCATCTTGCATCTTTTCACTCTACTGAGCACTTACAATTGTACATTTATTCAGTTTCTCTTAGAATGACCTAGGAAACATTTTCTATGTCAATATTATTGTTTAGAACCAAATAATTATTAACAAGATCTCAAGAAAAATGGAAAGAATGAAAAAAAGTAATCCAAAAGAAAATCAATAAGTGCAAAGTGTAAAGATTTACAAAATGATTGCATAAAAACACAGACAAAAATTAAGAGAAACATATAAAATTAACTCTGGGTAAAAAATGAAGAAAATATTAATAACTCAACAAAAGGGAAAAGCAGAAAAATAACCCAATGCATAAAGGCAGCAACATATTTGCAAACATCAATAAGGACTTCAATGTAAATGGATTCAATGAACCTCTCAAGAGGCAGAGAGGAGCACAATGGGTAAGGAAACTTGACCCATAAATTTATCCTTACAAGAAACATATGTAAGATATAAAAACAAGTGCAATCTAAAAATCAAAGACAGAAGAATATATATTAAGAAAATGGCAATGAAAAAGCAAGGGTAGCAATATTAACCAATGACAATATTAAAATGGAGTACTGAGAATACAAATTAATAATAAAATAGATTTCAAGCCCACATTTTAATGGGAGAAATAAAGACATTATACAATAAAAGAAACAAAAAGTAAGAAAATATATATATACGCTCAATGGCATTTCCTAAAAACATATTACTCAAAATATATTACTCAAGCTCTTATAGACATACAGAAATACATAATTTTACAGTAATAAAGTAAAGTACAACCCACGAAGTTTTACAGATCAACTCAAAATAAATAAATACCATAATAGAAGAACTAGCTAACACAATTTACTGATCTCTCAAACAGATAGGAAACGTGCTATCCAGGGAAACTTCAATGTATATTCTCATATACATTGAGAAAAAAATTCCAAATTTAATTCTCAGGACAGCTCATGATACCCTTGAAAAATAAGTAGATACAGAGCCATAAAGAGTTAAAAAGTAAAAAGAAACTTGGCATAGCTTCTTTGCCCTTTTCCTGACCTGTACAGTTTTCCAATTTCTTATAACTTTTTCTTTCATATGAGCCTTGTGGCAGTCATGTGTTTATGTTAATTTTATGATTGAAATGTAGGGGTGGAGTCTGGTCTGTTAATCTAGAGATAGCCATTGATTAGCCAATGAGGCCTCCGTGTGGGCATGGCTCACTCCTGAGACTTCTGGGAAATCTCGCGATATTTCCCTCATGAAGATGAGAAGCTATCTTCCCCAGTTGTTGGGAGTTAGTCTCAGAAACGATTAATCATGGACAAGACAAGCTGGCAGCATTTGAGAAGGTGGAGGAGCTGGCGGAGAGACCACAAAGCTTTGCCCTGATGGAGCCAGACCTCTGAAACTGGGGCGGCCAGATGGAGACCTCTGCCAGTGATTAGTTGCTTCTGCTGTTGACCGACCCTGAGCCTTGGAGCCAAGGTGCCCTGCCAGCACATTTTGCACCACTGACCTGTGACTTTGTGAGTCGGAAGAAGACTTTATAGACTGATTTCGGGCATGTGGATTAATATCGGACTTAAGACTTTAAACTGGACTGTGCTCGGATGCTTTCTCCATGTCCCATTCCTTTTGTATATAAACCCTTTCCTTACATCTACATGCGTGTCTATGAAATTTGTTCCCCTAGCCTACCTGGACTGACACAAGCCTCAGTCAACACTGAAGCCTCTAAAATCTCTACAGAATACGATTCCTGACAGGGAGCAGACCAATTTGGGGGAAGTTAGAATGCCTTCTTCCCACTAAAGCATCATGTCCTGAATGAAGGCATGATTGGAGTTCGGGCCATGTGATCCTTGTGGTGGTGGTTGGGGTCAGGTGCCCCTGAGTCAGTTCTGACCCACAAGGACCCTGTGCCCAGCAGAACAGAACACTGTCTGGTACCGCACCATTTGTACTCAAGTTCTTATGCATGAGCAGTCCTGGGGACAGACAAAGACAAAGGAGGGAGAAATTTCCTCATAAGTTCTAAGTGGAAACTCTGGCATTGTAAAATTTATTATATAGCAGAAATGGCAGAAAAATGTAATGAAGCATTTCAAAATATGTTTGTGTCTTTGCTTGCTTTTCAATTGTTAGGAGCTCAGGCTTTGCCTCTGATCATGTGCAAAGGGACACTTGCATGATGTAGAAACATCCAATGGACACCTTCCTTCATGTCAGACAAGGCTGAGTTGGGAGAAGCAACTACAGGGTGTGTCTCCCTGGGGAAGCGCAGAACTGCATTCGGAGATTCTCAAGGTAAACATGACTCAGCATTCTCAGAGGAGAATGCAGGGGAGATGCTTCAGTATGAAAAAGTGGACTGAAAGATTTGTAAGGGGGAGAGGCGGAAAGCATGGCCCAAGAGAAAAGACACATGATGGTGTGGTGGGAGGCAGAGTTGTGCCACATGGTTGCTGGTGAATTAGAGGAGATGGAAGCTGCCAGGACAGGGCAGTAATGAGTAATTTGTGGTTGTCTGTGTCTTTCACCTTAGGACCTGCAGCCAGAGAAGATGTTACTGTGAGGAAAGCCTCCAGTGCCTTTTATGTTGAAAGACAACGGGTGCGACTGTGAGGAGGGGTGAACTTAGGGAGGAGGGAACATTCTTATCCAGGATGATGAGGATCCCCTTTTTCTTGGAGTAGAGCAGAGACGCATCAGCCTTGTGAATGGAGAGTTGGGGACAGGAGAAGAGTGCCTCAGTCTTTGAAACTCTCTAACTCTATGCCACTTTCTCCCTGACCCACTACCCTCCCCTGTTGCTTCTCACACAAGGTCACATTTTGTTTGCCCACTCTGGGAAGCAGGTGGGTTGGAAGGCCCTATTCGAGTGCATGCGTCATTTTCGCTCGTGAATCTTTCTCAAATAGAAATGTGCTTAGGAACATTTTCTAATGACCCCACTACTTATAATAAAGAGTTCCAAAACATCACCCAGGCTTATGACCTAACTTGGCATGATCTCTTTTTTTTGTGGGGGGGCATCACTGCCCTCAGGTGGTGGGAGTAGGAGGCACAGCCTTTGCACCATGGAGCTGGAATCGAACCTCCATCCCAGTGGGCCGCAGTCCCGCGCACAACCACTACGCCACCGGGGCTCAGCCCCCTTGGCATGATCTTTATAGTCATCACCTCTACCCTCACCCTTGATGAGCACAAGCGGGTTTTTATAACTTCCCAGCAGTGTGCAGACCAAGTCCATCTCACAAATGCCACCACACTCATAGATCCACAGGCAGTTCATAAGGAGGAACCAGCCTGAACTTATCGAACTTACCCACACAGATCAGGAAGGCAGAGCTAGCTGAGACTGCTTGATATGATGTTTGCTGGCCGGATTATATGCCATCTCTCATAAAGCAGCTAATTTTGACGCACTATGATATATTTCTCTGCAGCTACATGAAAACCCCACAGCTTTTCTGTCAAGCTTAACTGAGACCCTAACCCAGTTTACTAGGCTGGAACCCACCTCTCCAGTGGGAGGTACTGTTTTAGCTACACGTTTAATTACACAGTCAGCTGCTGATATTGTTAAAAACATAAGAAAGCTGAGGATGTCCTTCATATCTCCATCCATGAGCTGGTAAACATGGCATTCAAGGTTTTTAATGCCTGAGAGGAACAGGCTGATTCACTGTGTGATTCCCAAGTCCACCAGCAGGCTCGTTGGCAAGCCCAGACTTTGGTTGTTGCTCAGGAAGCGGCAACTCCAGCCACATCTCTAATCATCAGTTGCCTGGACAAATTTCTAAATGTAGCCAAGAAGGACATTTAACTAAACACTGCCCACAGCCTCAACAACCCAGCAAACTTTTCCCGGTGTGAGGTTAGCAGGGTAGTTGGAGAAGCGACTGCCCCACAGCACCTAGCCACCACAGGGAGAGTGTCCCTCCAATCCCCCCATGTGCCATTGGCACTGCTGGGCCTGGTCACCAACAGCGATTGAAGACCCCATACTCTATGAGCCCAGTGTCCCTTACTGAGTCTTGGGTGACAAATAAGGTTGCAGGCAAGCCAGTCTCCTGCTTGGTAGACTTTGGTAGACACGGGGACTGCCTTCTTAGTACTTGTTTCCTTCTCGGTGCTCACTTCTCTTTCCCCAGTCACAGTTGTGGGTATATATGGAAAACCCTCCTTTTATAACCCCTCCTTTGTTTATAGATACAGGCAATTTCCCTCATTATTTTTAAAGAATGTCTTAAAGTCCCACGCCACTATTGGGTAGGGATTTCCTTTCCAAGTTGGGAGTTAGTCTCCAATGGAATTGCTTTCTATACACTTCTCCTTCCCCAGTATCCTTTTTGACAATGCTCTCCACCATGGAATCTCCACCCATTCCCTCCTCCACCTCACTGCCACACAACATAAATCCTGACGTGTGGGACATTCCTGAGTCATTGTTGCAAAACATCACCAGCCCATTTTCATTTGACTTAAAGACCCTTCCATATTCCACAAACTCACACAGTTTACAATCCCCCTCATTTACTGCAAAGGCCTGAAACCCATTATTCATTGTGCCTGTATATTCTCCCTGCAACATGCCTATCTTGTCCATCAAAAAGACAGATGGGTCCAACTGATTAGTACAGGACATGCACCTAAGTAATGAGTCTGTAGTCACCATTCACACTGCAGTCCCAAACCCTTACTCCTTTCTGTTCCTTATTCCTCTTGATACCACCCATTTTACTGTACTTGACCTAAAAAACACTTTCTTTACTATTCCACTGGACCCCACCTGCCAGTTTTTTATTGTGTTTAATTGGGAGGACCCCAACACTGGAACCAATTCCCAATATTCCTGGTTTTTCTTGCCCCAGGTATACTGAGATTCATCATGTTTGCTTAGCCAAGCACTAATCACAGACCTCCTGCACTGTCTTCTCTCACCATCCATTTTGCTGCAGTAAGTAGATGACCTCCTGCTGTGCAGTCCATCTGAAGCTTGCTCCTTGGAGCATTCATTCTACCTTTTAAACTTCCTAGCATACAAAGGCTCTCGTTTTTTCATGAACTAAAGCCCAGCTCTCCTGGAAAACTACTGCTTACTTGGGCTTGCAGCTCACTCGCACCACCCACAGACTTAAGGCAGACCATTTCTGGGCAGTAAAGGAGCTCCAAGGTCTGGAAATTGCGGATCAAATACTTTCCCATTTAGGCTTTGTGGGGTGTTTCGGACTCTAAATTCTCAAATCTCCTTGTTTGCTAAACCCCTTTAGTAAGTGGCTAAGTCCACCCCTGATGGCCCCCTTAACTCTCACCAGCTAGTAAAGATTGCCTTCAACAAACTCCAAAATGTTCTTCTCTGCACCTCACAATTGTGTTTGTCAAACTCCACCAAACCATTTTTAATTTACAGAGATGAAAAGCAAGATGTAGCCGTTGGTGTCTTAACTCAACCCTTTGTGACCTACTCTATCCCCCCATAGCTTATTTGCCCAAGCAACTAGACGTGATGGTCAGAGACTAGCCATTATGCCTCGGGACCCTGGCAGCAGCCACCACTCTTACCAGAGAAGCTTTCAAGTTAACACTGGGAGAGCCCATGCAGATATTATTCACCAACACACTGCAGGACCTCCTCTCACATTGGGCTTTGTCTCTGTTGTCCCCAAGCTGGTTGCAAAAATCCAACTCATATTTATTTAAAATCCTAACATAACCCTGTGCTAGGCTCCCTCTTTAAACCCAGTAACCATCTCGCCTCAACTTCTAGACCTGCCTGATACCAGTAGTCACTCCTGCCCCTATGCAGTTCAGAAGCAGAAGCTACCCCAAAACTAACTTTCTGATGAGCCATATCCTAACCCATATCTCACTTTGCTTGTTGTTGGCAGTTCGTTTATATATGCCCAGGTACCAGCCGAAAAAGCATGAGCCCCTGTATTAGAGAAAAAAAATCACCGATTTGACCATAAAATTACATACATGGACACTTTGAGGAAAAAGCTTTATATTTTTTTAATATTTGTATGTTTTTCATCAATGATAAATCTGGCATATATTAACAAGGGCTTCTCAAAGTAGCATACATATTTATATATATTTCCACTTATATGCTCATACTTTGTGTATATATATAGAGAGAGAGAGAGTATATATACAAATAATATATTCTAAATAATTAAATATATTTTGATTTTATATGGTCTTTTTTTTTTTTGAGGGCATCACTGCTCTCTGGTGGTGGGAGTAGGAGGCCCACCCCACTGCTGGAATTGAACCTCCGTCCCAGTGGGCCGTAGTCCCGTGCACAACCACTACGCCATCAGGGCTCAGCCCGATTTTATATAGTCTTATTTGTATTTATTATTTACTCACTTTAACATATATTTACTCATTGATATCCACAGTCATATTCAAATTTATATCTGTGTTTTGCTTACATTCATGTTTAGATCCATGTGCATTTAGATTTAAATTCATGTTTACATTGACCTGCATATTCATATTCAACTTGTTATTTGTTTTTATATTTGCAATTATATTTATATTAATAGTCATGTTTATATTTGTATTCATATTAATGTCTGGACTTCCATACATATTCATGTTTATATTTGTATCCACATTAAGGCCTTTTGAGTGAAACTAATCTGATAACCACCAGTCACTCTTTTCTAGTGCAGTTATAGAGGTATAGCCTTTTTTCAATTGGAGCATTTTTATAAAGCTTGTGATCTATTCTTTAATGAATCAGTTAAAATTTTGGACACCAGTCTGCTAATTTAGAGAGGTAGTATTTACCTAGAAATATGGTCATGTACTCTAAATTTTCAAATTCATTGTGGGCATCATAGTTTGGTTTGTGTTGCAGCATTGGCCTTTTCATTTCTTATTCTTTATGTTTACTTTTCCTAAACTTTTTACTTTAATGTTTGCCAGTAGTTTGTTAAAATTTGATAATATTTTAAAGAACTAACTTCTTATTGATTATTTCCCTGCTGTTTCCTCTTTCATTTATTTCTGCGCTAGTCTTTAAAATTTATTGTCTTCTGGTGACTGATTTTTTACTTTGCTCTTTTTGTTCTAATTGTTGAAACTGTTATGTCACATGCTGACTTTTGCTTTCATTTTTTATATCTGCATACATTGCTCATAGCATATGTTCTTAGTATTACTTCTGCTGTGTACCAAAGTTTTTAGTATGCTTATTTTCATTTTTTGTTCTTTTAAGTAATGTAAAATCTCGATCCTATCATTTTCCAATAATTTGAAACAGAGAAGTGTTCATTTTCCATATTAGCTTTCAATTCCTTATCTTCCTATTGTCCATACCTAATTTCATAATGTTGTAAGGTAAAATTTTTTATTTGTAATATCACAATTTTCTAATGAAAATTAGAAACATATGGTCTATTCTGAAGAATAGTACATATGAACTTGAGAAGAATGTACATTGAGGTTTCCCTGGATAATAAGTTTCCTATATGTCTAAGAAGTTAGTAAATTGTGTTATTTAGTTCTTCTGTTATGCTAGTGATTTATTATCCAGTTGATCTTTTGAGTCATTCTGTAAAACTCAGTGCAGTGTATTTAGCTCTATTACTGTAAAATTTGCATGTCTCTCTTTAAGTCTAAAAGAGTTTGAGTAATGTATTTTGAGGGTATGCTTTTGAGTGTGTACATATAATATATATTTCTTGCTCTTTTGTTTCTTTTATCATATAATGCCTTTATTGTCTCCCATTAAAGATTTGTCCTTGAAGTCTATTTTATCATTAATCTGTATTGTCAGTACTCCATTTTAGAAGCATCATTGGTTAATATTGCTACCCTTGCTTTTTATTGCAATTATATTGATATATTTACTTCTATCTTTGATTTTTAGATTATATTTGTCTTTATATCTCAAATTTGTTTCTTGTAAGCATAGACTTATAAATCAAGTTTCCTTTTCCATTGTGTTTTTCTCTGCCTCTTGAGAGGTGCATTGAATCTATTTACATTCCATATCATTATTGTTGCGTATGCAGTTATTGCTGTCATTATGCATTAGGTTATCTTTCTGAGTTTTACCATTTATGGAGTTATTGATATTTGTTCTCAGTTTTTCTGCCCTAAGTTCATTTTATATGTTTTTCTTAATTTTGTGTTTTTTATGCTATTATTTTGTAAGTCTTTATATTTTGTAATCAATGTTTTTCTTTTTATGAGCTTTGTAAAAATGATTTCCATTTCCTTGAGAATCTTATTAATAATTATTTGCCTGAAGACATTCCGAATAGCAAAGGTGGTGGAAACAGAACCCCCTGTGATGATGCAGTTGAGAGTGAGGGTCTGTGAAGGTCGTACCATCTGAGGACCTGTCTCCTGCAGCAGCACCTGAGAATATAGAAAATACACATTAAACACACCATCCATCAGTGAATATGCCCTGTAGGATTCCATCTCCCCCCAAGACTGACCTGATGGGAGACACAGCACCATGAGGAGGAGGAAGAAGGAAATAGGCATGTTAGAGCAAGGTCACCCTGATTCAGCAGTCACTTGGGTCTCCTGGTGGGGAGACAGCTTTTAAACAAGAAATCTTAGGAGAGATTTGTCTATTAGTGTCATTGTTGGATAAGGTCTGGTGACTGTGAACAGTCCAGGATACACAGGTCCTGCCACTCCAAAAGGAGTTTTCCCCGAGACTGGGTCCTGCTGCATGTTGGACCGAGGCAGCTTGCAGACCTGAAGGTTATTGGAGGCCTAAGTGTATGCCGTCTCCCATCTTGCCGGATGGAAGTGTTTGTTACCTTAAATTAATCAGAGTCCTGGTGTGTCTGTATTCTCTCATATGAACACATCAAATTTCCATTCAATCATTCTTTCACTTGTTCATTGTGAGATCTGAGAGCAATTCACACACCAGGAACTCTTCTCCAATGAAAGACATTGAATGAAGCAAGTAAGCAAGCAACAAAGCACATAGTATTTGCCTCAAAACCCTAACACACTCTCATTGAGTCTTTTCTGCCTCACAGAGACCCAACGTAGTTGGATAGAACTGCTCTGTAGGATATTTGGTAGAGCTTGACAGTTTGACATTTTACAAATAAACCCTGCGTCCAAAATCCTCCTATTTCTGAAAGGGTTAAGGGCTAAATGCTTGTTTTAAATCCTTGAGTTTTCATTTAATAACCTGATATGTAACTTAAAAGTATCATTAACCTCCTCTTATCTCTTCCCTAAGGGGTCTAATGTATTACAGAGCATTGTGATGTCACATTGAGGATTAAGGGGCCCATGAAAATTGCCATGGATCAGATTCTTCAGTAACATCATATACAAGTGAATGCGGGACAGTGAGGAAGGAGAGAATATTTTGATGAACTTTGAATAATGATGGTTCTGGAGAAGATTTTGAAAATACCATGGGGTACTGTAATAATAAATTGACTTAGAGGAAGTACAGCCACAGGATTTCCTCAAAGCAAGGATGGTGCTGCTTCACCTCACGCACTGTGGTCATGCCATCAGAAGAGAGCAGCACCTGGAAAAATCACCAGGCTTAGTAAAGTCGAGGGTTAGTGAAAAAGAGGAAGATCTTCAGGGATATGGATTGATACAATAGGGGTAGCAGTGAGATCAAACCTAACAAAAGCATGATGGTGGCATTTTGTCCTGTTTTACACAGGTTGGTATCAGTTGGAACAGATTCAAAGATAGTTAAAATAGAAATGTGTCAATTTTGAAACAGTATTTCTCACAGACCCTGGTAGAATGACAGTTAGTTGTACTTCAGCATATTGTTAAGCATATACATTAGACTGAGCCCTGGTGGCATAGCTGTTGAGTGTGGGACTGCGGCCCACAGGCTTGGCGGATCAAATCCAGCAGCAGTTCTCCAGGAGCAAGGCTGGGTAGCTCCCACGACCACCAGAGGGCAGTGTTCCTGCCCCACAAAACAAACATACAAACGATATACATTAGCTACATTTATTGTTTATTTTAATCTACATTGATCCCAACTAATTTAATACTATTTTGATAATTTCTGAAACCTTTTGTTAACAAAATGATTGGTAATGGATTGAATGGTAATTAAAATGTAAAAGTTGAAACATTGGGACATATTTTCAGCCTAATGCCTAGTAAAACAATATGCTTGTATCCTTTGGATTTAATTATCATTATAGTTCAAATTTTGTGTCCACTCTTTACTTAGACTTTCACTTGTGAATGCAATGATATGTCATCAGGATCATAAGAGATTTATGTGTAATTACTTCATTGCAAATTCATTTGTTTTTCCTTGTTATATAGGATATTTCTTGGATTCAATAAGGGAACCAGTGACTATTTACCATTATTTATACCAAAACCCCAGCTCCCTGCCATTGAGTGACTTCTAAGTCACAGCAATCCTAGAGGGTGGAGGAACATGGTCCTGTGGGTTTCAGACTGTGCTGCTTTATGACCTCCTGAGCTTGTGGTTAGCAACCCAACATGAAACCCACCTGGTCTCCTTGTTTAATTATAGTTGTGTTATTGATTTCTTACACTTTACCTTGGTTTTGTGTTATGCCTTTAGGTTTATAATAATTACAAATGGCAGATCTATTAAACTTTAAACCATTTTAACACTTCTAAATAAAATAAAATGATATGCTGTAGGGTAGTATATTATTAATTTAGGCAATTTATTTTACTTGCAGAATTACTTTCCATTTCCTGCTCCTCACTCCATTAGCGACCTTGGCAGGTGCTGTTAGGTCAGTGCTTTCTCACGGTGACTCTGTGTAAACAGAACTATCACAGTGATCCCGGGTCCTGCACCATCCTCACACCTCTCCCCTGTCTGAGACCCAGTGAGCAGCCCCTGACTCTTCCGATGAGGGAGGGGGTTCCTCTGGCTGCTGATACTCCAGAGCCACGGGACAGTCTTCCCGAGGGACTTGTCTCCCTCGTGACCTGTTCAGACTAGGGAGAAGTATTGTCATTTCCACTTCTTTTTAATCACTTTATTGGAGACTTCTTCAACTCTTATCATAATCCATACATTACATTAAGCACATTTGCACATTGGTTGCCCTCATCATTCCCAAAGCATGTGCTTTCTACTTGAGCCCTTGGTGTCAGCTATCATCTCCACTTCTAACCAGCACCCTGAGATACTCAGTTCAAATGTCTGGCTCTTCTAACACACTTTCCACTTTAGAGGGATCAAAGTTGTCCTTCCAATGAGTTCTCCCTTCCATGAATGACCTCAGAAAGAAGTCCCCCAGTCATTCCAGGCCTTTCCATTTGACCTTGTCTTGAGTGTCAGGGGTCTCCCTATGGCCCAAACTCTCATCTCTGCATAAGTGGAGACAATAGGTAGCATCATTACAGCCATGGCACAACGTTCCCACCAGAAGGTACAATTATTTTCTGAGTCGGAACTCCTGAGCCAGTACTTCCTCACGTTGTCAAGGGAGCAAGGCAGCTCAGAGGACATGACCTTGTGCTGTTGGATCAATGCACCGTTTGAGTTCAGGATATTTACAACCATGAACTGCACCCATGAGTTTGAACATGCCTGTTTTCCCTTCAATATCAACAGTTTTTCAATGACAAGTAGAATGAGAATATCTAGTCTTCCATTTGTCAAGAGAGAGAAATAGGTAATACAGAAAATAATGTTGAGTGATGGGGGGTTTACATTTCTACTTCAAACAGAAAATGTCATTTTCTCCTTTCAAGCTTGCATTGAGCTGGAGAAAATTTAGAGAGAAAAAAAATGAAAAGGAAAAACTCTCCCTGGGGATGCTGAGAGCTCACAGGGGAAACCTTACTTCCAACAGGAAATCCTTTCACTTATCTGTGCCTGTCTAGGGCTGGGTGTCTGTGCTCAGTGAGTTCTGCGCGCCCCCTGCTGCCCAATAGCTCCCCTGCAGAGGACGTTTGAGTCTGGGCTCTCACTGACTTCCCTCACTGTGTCTCTTGCACAGTAATACACGACTGTGTCCTCAGCAGTCACGGAGCTCAGCTGCAGGGAGAACTGATTCTTCAATGTGTCTCTGGTGATGGAGAGTCAGTTTTGGAAGGATGGACTATAATTTGTATCTCCATCATACCATATGCATCCCATCCACTGCAGCTCCTTCCCCGCGGTCTGGCAGATCCAGCTCCATTCGTAACCACTGCTTGTGATGGAGAAACCAGAGACTGTGCAGGTGAGGGACAGCATCTGGGAGGGCTTCAACAGCCCTGGACCCCATTCCTGAAGCTGCACCTGGGATAGGACTCCTGCAAATAAAGGTAATTAGTTTCTGTCTGTCCCCTGCAGTCACAACCTTTCCCAGATTCCACACTGATCTCTGAGTCCCCCACCTTGGGGAACTGTCACCAGGCACAGGAGAACACACGTGCGCAATAGCATCTTTAGACCACTGCTCTGCTTTCCCAAGGGACTTCCAGCCCTGTCAGAAGAGAACTGATAGCCTTTGGTGCCCAAAGGAGGAATTTTAAACAAGTGACTGAAGAATGATTTGCATAGCAGGGAGCCCTGTGCTTATCAATAGAGGCTCCTTTGTTTCTTCTCAGTCCACTGTAGGACACTTCTTCTTTTGAACCCATCTGTTCATTAGTCTGCAGTGAGGGAGCACTTTTCCTAGGAGGTGTCTGTGAATGGTTACAGGACAGCCCAGCATTTCTGAGCCCGAGTGTCCTCCCCCTCCAGCCCCTCATTGCTCTGCCTGAGCACTCCAGGCCTGATTGAGGCTCCCATAGATCCTGTGCATCAGAGTCTGGGCAGAGCAGAGCTCCTTGAAACCATCAGATCTTGAAACCCCACAGTGTCTTTATTACCTCACACACTCAAAGTCACACTTCTTTTTTATACAATGATGCCACTTAATCAGCCTCCTCAAAGTCATTGGTAATTTTCATATGTGATAAATATGTTTTTAAAGAATTCATAACAGACTGGCCCCAAGGAGTTGGAGATTGATGATGCCCCAGATATCCACTTCTTCATTAATACCATTCAGTGTTGTTTTCTTCATCATGTTTATTTGTCATGTTTCTGGGCCCTGTGAATTGTTGCAATGTCCAACAGAAACACAAGAATGCTTGAGGAAATGGCTCATGGTGGGTTCACTTCAGACCATATTCCTAAGGACAGGCAGTGGTAAGATGGGACCAGGGGCTGTCCTTCACTTTTGTCCAAATGTCTCATTTTGCACACATGCCCTGAAGCCCCTGGCAGGATGTCTCCAGTAGGCATCGGTCTCCTACTAATGTTAATCAGCCAGGTCTTTCCCCACCTTGACCATGATCATCACAAACCCTGCTGCTCTGGCACGCAGCACAATCACTGCTTCCCAGTGTCTGATGGCGAAGGAAAACCTCAGTGTAAGTGAAGGGATTCAAGTGCCATCCTGTTTCAGGGAAGAAGTTGTCAACTAGAAAATTTGATTCCCACAAAAGACAAGGTTTTAACTTTGTAGCTATGAAAAGTGCTAGATTCTGAAGAGAGACCCCTTTGTTTGGCTTGTGTAGAGATACTTGAGACCGGTGAGTGGGAAAGAGTTGTTTAATTGACAGGGCAAAGTAAGAATAAGATGCCCAAACTAGTTCAGATCCTGAACCAAAATATGTCCATTTGAGACACAAACGTATTCTGGATTAAATGAGGCTCGTTCAGGTCCTTAAAATTTAGAAAGGAGGATAGACAATGTCAACTATTCTTTACCCAGGGAACTCTGGCTTACCTGAAATTTGAGCATTTACAACCAAAGTCTGCGTCTCTGTGCTTTAGTTATAACCCCTTGATAACTGCAAGGATCTCAATCTCGGATATATTAATCAAATTCACAAATTGTCTGATTTTGGAATTGTTCGCATATTATTGGCCAGGAACTCAGTAACACTATGTTTAAACTTGCATTTAATGCTCATTTCCCATCAACATTTTTTCTCATTTATATTTACCATGACAAGTTGTTTATCCACTCTTACAGTTTATACCACTCATTTCCAAAATGAATAAACTGTCTCTATATCTCTAAATTAGTGTTCATTTTACCAGTGTGGAAATATGAGCACAAGTTGATGATCACCTGGTCTTTTCTGAGCCAGAACTTGCAGAGGAGAATAAGCAAATGTTTTGCAAAAAATCCTCATGGAGTTCACTAAAATTCAGGATCTCCATCAAATGATATGATGATACTTTTCAGTTGAAGATGATTGGACTCATTCAATTTCCACATTCAGACTGACGTGGCATTACTTGAACCTGGTCATTCCAGCACACGTTCACTTTATACTTGGTGATTGACCAGGCAATTTAAGGATCACACTGTGATGGAACTACACACTAGTCCAGTCACCACCATCTCTGAATGTGAATGCCATGATTGTCTAAGCTAATCCTATGACAATGGCCAGTATGGCCCTTCTTAAGTGTAAATTTGTTGACAATACCCCTGTGCATATAACTTTCATGCTAATTATGCTACAGATATGCTGAATGATGTCATAAATTCTTGCTGCACTCTGAAGAAGCAATTCATTGATCTCTAGATTCAGATGTTCTGGGTACTGAGTAATTCCAACATTCTGAAATGTGGACATAATAGAATGTATGGCTCCAGGAAAATAAAATATTTGACCCAACTATGTACTGTTGTACCATAAATCCTTATAGTATATAACTTTTGGGGAAAGAAATGGGGAGCTGATATGAGGGGCTGAAGTGGGAAGAGATGCTTTGAAAACAATGATAGCACTATGTTTGCAAATGTTTTTGACACATTAGAGGAATGTATGGCTTGTGATAAGAGGCAAGAGGCTTGCTCAAGTGAAGCACCTCTCCTTGCTCTACACAAAGTAGCACAATGTTCCAGGCCTCCAATGTGTCCTCAGAAACCCATCACCTGTGTTGTCCTGATTTCTAGCTGCTGTCCGAGGATGACAAGGGGATTGAAATAAGCCAGTGTTTTAGATGCACAGGACAGCTCCAATGCACATATATGACTTGAGGACACTGTGATGTGCTTGCTGGTTCATCCTGCCCTGGCAGACTTTAGGGAAATCCCAGTCACCCTCTTGTGCCAATACCCTTACTGGGGACAGATTGGTTTCATGGCTGAGAGATCCCTCATCTTTGGCTTGTCCCCTCTGTGTGTATCTGACTCCATATGTGTCCTTCTGTTCCTTGGAAACGGGAGAGTGCCTTCTCATCTTACAATGTGAAGTCTTTAATTCAGTGGTTGATAGAAACCCTCACATCCAGAGAGGATCCAAGGGAAGCTGGAAGATGGAGGGAGAGCAAACCCCAGATCCTGGCAGAAAGTCTGCTCTGAACCCCTCCTGTGGCGGTCATGTGCCTATGTAAACTTCACGAATGAGATGTAGGGGTGGAGTCTAGCCTGTTAATATGAAGATAGCCATTGAGTAGCCAATGAGGCCTCCGTATGGGCATGGCTTTCTCCTGAGACTTCTGGGAAGTCTCACGATATTTCCCGAGTGAAGATGAGAAGCTATCTTCCCCAGTTGTTGGGAGTTAGTCTCAGAGACAGTGAATCACAGACAAGACAAGATGGCAGCATCCGAGAAGCTGGAGGAGCCGGAGGAGAGGCCACTCAGCTTTGCCCTGATGGGGCCAGACCTCTGAAGCTGGAGCAGTCACATGGAGACCCCTGCCAGCAATGAGTTGCTTCTACCACCAATGGATGCTGTTGATGGACACTGAGCCCTGAAAGCGAGGAGCCATGGGGAGACCCCTGCCAGCGGCGGGATTCTGCACCCACTGACCTGTGACTTTGTGAGTCAGAAGGAGACATTATAGACTGGTATCGGGCATATGGGCTAATATCAGACTTATGACTTTGAACTGAACTGGGTTGGGATGCTTTCTCAGTGTTCCATTCTTTGGTATTTAAACCCTATCCTTATATCCATATGCATGTCTATGAAATTTGTTCCTCTAGTCTACCCGGATTAGCATATCTTCCCACACTGTCTGTGGGACTGAGCCCTGTGACTGAGATTCCTGAGCAATCCCTGAAGTCTGAACCTTTCTGGAGGGAGATTTGTGTACAGACTATTACAGGTTTTCTTGTTCTGCGTCTCCATTATTAAAATAGAAACTTGTGTTATCGATGTTAATGCTGTCCATTTGAAGATGCAAAATGTTTTTGGCTTTATCTCTGGTGACTGTCAATCAGGTATCACAGTGTGTAAGTAGTATATGGAATAAGTGCCAGCAACTGTCACTTACTTCAGGCACTTCATGGAACTGACTAAAGAAATCACTGTCATTACTGAGGGCAATTGATCCACACGTTGAATAAGAGAATCTCAGAGGTGTCTTAGTCTGCCCCAAGACTCCCAGAGCCTAGCAGCTGCACTGGATACAGGCAAACAGAAGGAAATCCTGATCAGGAAAACCCGCACACATTGTTTTACTCTTGTTTTCAGAATATTTTCATTTCCTTTTTAATATTGCAACAAGGGAATCTCAGGTCAACAAAACTTCCACTCAGACTTAGCATATATGCTTGAGTGTAAGCCGAGACACTTAAATTTACCACAAAAAACTGGACAATTTGCAGAAAAAAACTCGGCTTATACTTGAGTATATATATAATATGCATAATCATTCCTCTTCAGTGAATGGGGATACCTGGACATCCTATGATTTGTGTCCTCTCCTAAAGTTTAAGGTTTGGGCTAGTCTGGTTTTCATCAGCAGAACAGGGTGCCACTGTGTGTCATTTATTATAATGATAGCTGTAGGGTAGATAGGAGTGTCTTGGGGTGGGAAGCAGCTGACAACTTAATATGTGTGGGGGGGAGACTTCTTATTATAACAGTTTACTTATTGGTTAAACCACATAGATACCAAGAGGAACAGAGGACACCATATGATATTTTCTCCAAAATATAACCCCTCTAATCCATAAAATGTGAATGCCTTAATATACAAGCTAATCACTCCAAAACAGGAAGTTACGGTCATATGTGGTAAACTGCAGCCATTGAGGGAGCAACAGAGGAGGTACACAGAGATGAAGAAGATCTATTCTGAAAATGGTTCAGGAATTTCTCCTGGCTCATATTGTCCCTGAGGGAGAAACAGGGATGTTTGTAAGGCCACACTCAGTGCTAGTTTCAAAATATTTTCCTTAAGCATGAGAAAGGGGAGCTGAGCCCAGGTGGCATAGTAGTTGTTCTCCAGACTGTGACCCATTGGAATGGTGGTTCAATTCCAGCAGCGGCTCCACAGGAGCAAAGTCTGGGCCTCCTATTCCCACTACCAGAGGACAGTGATGCCCCCAAAACAAACAAAAAAACAAGAATGAGAAAGGGAGAACCTATTGTAGGGATCTACATATGCCCTCCTGCCTGGGGTATGGACAATGGGGATATGGGTGAAAGGGCACATAAGACAGTGTATGATGACAAAATAATGACAATGTGAAAACTGTTAAGGGTTCATGTGGAAGAGGGAGTGGGGAAGGAGGGGAAATGTGGGGAGCTGGTACTGGGGGTCTAAGTAGAGTGAGGATGTTTCAAGAATGATGGTGGCAAGAAATGTGCAAACGTGGTCTGCATACATTGATGTATGTATTGATCATGATAGGACTTGTAGGAGCCCCCATAAAATTATTTTGTAAAAGCTTGTAGTGAGGACTCAAGTAAAAACGTTTTGGAAATGATGGCAACATTTGCATTTGCTTGATACAATTCATGTATGAATGTTATAAGAGGTGTGAAAGCCCCTAATAAACCAACTTTTAAAAAAGGATTGATGAAATCAGAAGGCCAGATCAATCACTGCTCCTTTTAGCAAAGTCACATCTAAACTTATAATCGTCAAATATAACAAATCTGGAAAGTATCTTTGAATGCTAAAAGGCAAGTGCAGGCTTTTTTCCCCCTCTGGCCAGCCAAAAGCCAAGAGAGATAGAAAGACAACAGAATGTCTCTAGAGACCTGGAGCTCTGGTGTCCAGAACAAAGACCTTCAACAGTGATTGCCACTGAATTGAACCTCTTATACCATTCTCTCCTCTGATCTTGGTTTTACCATTTGAAAATCTTGGATCATACCTTGAAGCCCAGATTTTGGGATATCAGTCATCTGTGCCTCCCACACCAGGGAATTTCAGCTTTAAGTTCAACAGAGTAGTTCCATTTATTTAATGATATTACTGCAGGGGATTCTATTAAGTTGAACTAACCCTGAGATGAAGTTGAATATCACAAACTATTTGGCCTTTTCCATTTCCTGCTATATGACAAAGTATTCCAATATGAAGTGGATGCTCTACTACAGAAGTGTTTGTTTGTTGTTGTTTTGCTTAGTCTTTTTAAATTTTAGAAAAATAAATGAGTGATAAATAGTACATAGTCATGTCACAACATTACCTGGGATATTATGTTTAACCGGGTTCTCTACAGAAACAAAACCAGGACACTAATAATTCTTTCTATTTATATAGATAGGAAGTTATCAAACATAATAATAAACAGTTAACTAATCTACAAAGCAGTGCAAATGGCTCCGAGCAACTGACTTGTGTGAGACTGGCAGTCTTTTGAGTCTTGAGGGCAGCCGAGTAGTCCTCTGTAGAGCAATAAAGGCTATCCGGCCATAAGCAGCAAACAGCAAAGCAGGTCACCAATAGTTAGCCAGATGACAGAGTCCAACAAGTCCAATGCCTAAACGGAAGCCGCCTCCCAAGAAGAAGCGGACCGGCACCCTGGACACGGAGTTCACCTGCCCCTTCTAAAACCACGCCAAGGCTTGCGAAAGCCAAGATGGACAGTGCCCGCCACCAAGCGTGCATCTCCTGCTCCGTCGACTTCGAGGCTTTCCGGGCGCCCATCACCCAGCTCTCCGACCCCGCGGACGTGTACAACGCCTGGGTCGATGCCGGTGAGGACGCTAACCCCGAGCAGCCGCACAGAAGCACCCCTGGGCCCACGCACCGTGTCCCCACGCCCAGCCCTCTACAGCGGCCTGCATGCACTTTGCCCTTTTGCTTCCCAGACGCCTACACCCCTGGCTGTGCCGAGGTGGTCTGTCAGCCTGTCCGGGAGATGGCCCAGATAGACAGGCATACAGAGTGGCTGGGAGGCAGGGACTGAGAGACACAAGAGGAGACCCGGTGAAGGAGAAGACAGAATTAAAGAGAAGGCGAGACAAAAGAAGACTGAATGAGACACTGAGCAATACATTAAAAGAATTTGAGACAGAGACAGAGGGATAGAGAGAGTGAGAGAGAGAGAGAGAGAGAGAGAGAATGTGTGAGAGAGAGTCACTAATTGGTTGATGCACAAAATCCTGGAGTATTCAAGCAATCTGTGAATTCCTTGAGTGGTGCACGCATGCATGTGGAGGTCCCGGGGCAGTGGGGGCGACCCATTTAGGAAACATCTCAGTGTTCCCGAGACGGTCTGAAGAGGTGTGCCACCTGCCATGGTCCAGGCCACAGCCGGCAGAGATTTTCTCCCCTGAGAGACTGTCTTCTGGTCTTTAATCGCTTATTCTCCCGCGTCACCTGGATCAGCGGTTCCCTCCATCACCACTCCCAAACACACACGCACACAACATCCTGTAAAAGAAGCCTGCCTATCCCCGGAGACCATCCCAAAGTGGCCTGGTTGGCGTCTCTTTTCTTGCCTTGCCTGAGACCTTGCCTTCAGGCTGGCACTTTGGAACGTAGACACGGCTTGGTAGGGTGCCTGCTACCTTTCCCAGGTGCCATC
>PVJH01019912.1:0-41709 GCA_004026705.1 Nesogale talazaci | reverse complement strand
AGGGTTGTTCAACCCCCAATGGGGTCACCACCCACAGGTTGACAACCGCGACTAAGGTATCTAGACGGCACCTCGATTCCATCATGTCCCAAAGGGGCTATCGATTTTAGCTCCAAACTCACTTCTTTCCATCTTCACTTGATCAATAAATGGCCCATTACCTATCACCTGGTGTTATCAAACTTCAGTTTGGGAGTTACTCGTATTTTCCTTCCCTCAACTCCTGCCTTCAGCTCCTCAGGAAGACCCATTGGCATGACCGCAGGAATGCATTGATCTCTCTACATCGACTGCATTTGCCTTCGTTTTCTACCAAGAATTCAGCAATATCCTATCTGGTCTTCCCAACATCATTAATTTTGAAATTTTAACAGTTTTAATGTCATATAATTCACAAATCATGTAACAGTCTAAGCATATTTAAAAGGGTTGTGCAGTCATCACTGCAATCAATTTTAGAACCTTTTCTTTTTTGTACTATTATCTTCCCATTCCCCCCTCATCTACCTGGTCATGACCTTAAGAAACTATTTTTTTGTTTTGTCTTTGTGGATATCACTGCCCTCTGGTGGTGGTGGGCGCTACCCAGTGCTGCTTCTGAGAGCTGCCACTGGATTTGAACCGCCAAGCCCGAGGGCCGCAGTCCCGCACTCAACCACTTATGCCACCAGGGCTCAGCCCAACCTTAAGAAACTATTAATCAAGTTACTACCTTTATAAAATTACCTATCCTGAATTTCACATACAGAGAAATATACACAAACTGCTTAAAATGAAAAAAAAAAAAAAAAGGAAAAACCTTGTGGTAGGTAAGCTTGTTGTACCAACATAGCTAAAGAAGATAGGTAGGTCTGTTATGACAACATGGTCAATGAACACACAAGATTAATTGAAGGGCGGAGATAGAAATGGCTTGGTGAAGCCCGCCCTTGCCCTCTTGTTTTCGGATCTTTGGACCAGCCGGCTGCCTTGTTCATACTGAGCCTCAGTCTCCAAGCGACACTACCCGTGGGACACCTAATCGTGGACTGTGTTGCTTTGAGTTGAGGTTCGTTCAAACCCTGCTTCACCACGCTCCTGAAATATTTATATCTTGAGTTGGGGACTGCCAGACTCTGTCATCTGGCTGTGGGTGACCTGCTTTGCTGTTTGCTGCCTGTGGCCAGATAGCCTGGATTGCTCTACAGAGGACTACTGGTGGCCCTCAAGACTCCCAGGACTGCCGGTCTACTAGCTATCTCATGCAAGTGAGTTGCACCGAGCCATTTGCACTGCTTTATAGATGAGTTAACTGTTTATTTCTTATCTTATATATCCTTCACTATATGTAAATATATAAAGAGAATTACTAGTGTCCTGGTTTTGGTTTTTCTAGAGAACCTGAACACAAACCCCAATCAGAAAAGAAAGAAAATAATGAAAACTAGAGCAAATTTAAATGAATCAAAAGGGAGAATTAAAATTTTAACCAAACTACTTACTGCTCTATTCTCCCATGCACACCCCAGCTCTGTAACTGGAGGCTTCATCTACACGGCACACTGCACACGGATGTGGGGCTTTCAGTCACAGCCTTCTGCACACGGGGTGCTCAGACTTTAAGCTCAAATCCCACTCCCTCCTCCGGCCCTGGATTTTATTATTTATAATCCTCGGGTGACAGGCTTCTTCTATATGGACTCAGCTGACACCCCACTTAGTTGTCATTTACTTTGTTCCACAAATCATCTTCTAAGCACTGTTACCCATCAATAGGAAAAACAGTACCCCTCCTCTGCCTGTGAGGGGAGACAAATATTCTCATTAAACAGTGTCTTAGGTGGAAAGCACTGGCTTCGCTACTAGGAAATACAATAGGACTATGAGGGACATGTAGTGCTGCTCCCCAATATTTATTTCCCCTCCTCTGGATTAACCCCAGCCCGGAGGCTGTTCGCCGATGAAATAAGAACATCTGTGAACTATGGAACTTCTGGGCTGAATCACTTCATCAACAGCACAAGACTCAACACTTTCTTCCTGCCTCACGGCCATCAACAGGACCAAGACCATCACCATGGGAGTGGGACGCTGGTTATCACATGGAAGTCAGCTGCCTGCCTGGCGGGAGAGCACACCAGTGGCGTAAGAAATCAACTCGGGTTCTTCAAGTCACTGTGATTAGAGATTGTTGGACATTGTGGGGTGCCAGCCTCCACAGTTGAACGGCTGTGTCATTGAGGGGTAAAATTAAAGAGACATCTGACAAGATAAACATGCCAAGTGCTCACCTCCAGGGCCGTCATGACTTCAGGAGCCTGATCCACAGAGTGAATATATTTGCAACCAATGTATACTCTAGGGGCGTACAAGCCCCCCTAATCACAGGTAACCACAAGCCTAACAGGGAGGGGCTGTACAATAGCCATACCCATGACAGGAAGGCACACGCATAACAAGATAGGTGGACTCTAGTCAAGATGGCAGCCTAACCCTGGTCCTGAGTTGGCATGATCTTCCGTGTTTTTGGCCTCTCCTTCATGGGAACTAACCTTTAACCTTATCAGAAGGGAGTGGGCTCTACTTAGTGTGGGACAGACAACAGGGCCTTTAAGCAGTTGACCTCCAAGTGCATCGTCAGTGACCAGGTGTTTGCAAACAGCACCTTAAGTTTGGCATACGTTATGGGGCGACATCCTGGGGAATAACGTCTGTTTCCCACAGGACATAACAGACTGTAAAGTGTGACTTTGTCTTGCTCATCACAGTATTTCCTGAAACTTATAGCTTGACTCCACTGGTTGGCTTTTATCCAGCATCCTGGATGAAGCAGCTTTCCACATGGGCAAAGTTTCTCCTTCGGTATGATGAAACTCTTAGATTTGAGAATGGCAGCGTTCTCCAGAGGCACTTGTATAGGAGAAAAATGGCCCATAGATACATTTCAGAAATCTGCATTGGTTTGGTACATGACCTCTATGTGTGAATCTATAAGGACTATAATGACCTCAACAAAAAAAAGAAAAAGATGAAAATGCTTACTACATTCATTCCTACCTGTAAAATGTGTCTGGCTGAGGGAAATGAGATCAGTAACAGACCTAAGAAAACAGGGCTAATCAGACAGACTGAAACCCACACGCAGGTCTGAACAGCGCAAGGCTCATGACCTCAAAATTCTAAGTTGGAAACTCCAAATGTACTGTGAGTGCCGTAAGGGTCTAACTGGTTTGTCATAACTGTATCACTTTAAAGGGTGTGAAGTTTGTGTTTGCTGTGATTATGGTTTCAACAAAAAAACACGTTTGCTCTACCAGAGGGGCCAGGAACTAGGTCAGAGTGTATTCTCAAGGCTACTGCAGGTGCTGGGGGCACCGTGGCTAAGTGCTCGGCTACCCAGTTGAGCTATCGGGGGAGAAAAGACCTAGAGGACAGCCTAGGAACCCCTGGGGGGTTGTTTACTCTGTCACCCATGGCCACCTTGGCAGCACGGTTGATTCAAACCCACCAGTTGCTGTCTGCTTCTGGAAAGGTTCGTAAACTCAGGGAACCAATGTAGGGGTCACTATGGGGGAATCAAGGGATGGTAGAGGGATGGAATGAGTCCGAATCCACTAGACAACCAGACTGTCTCTAACAACCACATTAAGACTGCAGGAAGTAAAAGATTTCATTCTTGGGTTCCTAGAGATAAAGAGTCAGTTTTGGCATACTGATCCTAAAAAGGATCCATGCCTGCCTGTTAGGGTCAGGCTTCTGTTTAAAAGAAAATATCTTGGGCTGAGCCCCGGTGGCATAGTGGTTGTGCACAGGACTGCGGCCCACTGGGATGGAGGTTCAATTCCAGCTCCTACTCCCACCACCTGAGGGCAGTGATGCCCAAAAACAAAGAAACAACAACAACAACAAAAAGAAAATACCTTAAGCAGAATTTCAGCAAAATAATTTTATTTCCTAACACATGCATGTATACATATCCATACACACCCAATATGTGCATATCGTGCACACCTGAAAGCGACTACCATATTTTCCAAATTACAACCATTGTGATATCTAATGTGCATGTGCTGCTATGGTAGCTGAAATATGAAAAACATTCTTTGACAGACCTTCTGGAAATGTGAATGCTCACAGCAGAATTTTCTTTCGATTACGTCTACACATTGAAAGCTTTGAAAAGCTACTACTTTTGCATCCAGCTGAAAAGAGGGCAGCGCTGTCCACTTGTACTCTGGGCTCCAGAGAAAGGCCGTCAGTTTTTCTGGTGATGGTACCATTTGTTCACTGCAGTCAGAGGAAGATAAAAACACACACGTGAAAACTCTTGATGTGGAAATAAAGGATGCCCAACAGCTCACAATGAAACAAGGGGCTGAAATATACTTGTTTGAATCGATCTTTTGTGGATTCCTTGAATACAGACAAACAGGTGTGAGGGCTGACACACCTGGGTCTCTTGAGAGTGCGAGCACACAGCTGGCCAGCTTGGCAGTGTCGGTGACGGAGTGGCAATGAACATGTGAGGCAGCAGCTCACCTTCTCTCATAGAGAGTATGGGTATGCAGGTGTACACACACACACACGTGCACGCACGCATGCGCTCCATCCATATTTATGATCTTAATGTAACCTACTGAAATCTAGATCTTACCATCTGCCGGTATTGTGCAGCCAGATTCACAAGGTGGTGGTAACTAAAATAAGATATAAAGAATTAGTCTAGTCCCAGAGAAAAATAAGCTACAAAGTAGACCGACACAGACATTTCACAGTCTGAACAGAAGAACACTACCCTAATATTTAGTCTTATTCTTCTCAATCCTAAGTGATAGGGTTCATATAAAAATAAAACCAAATCTAGATACATGGGGCCTCATTGCTAAATGGTCCTGTTTTCTTCTATCTGATGAGCAAGGTAATGAAAAAAAACCCAACCATCACACTTCACTTCCTTTTGCTTTTTTTTTTTTTTTGGTGGCATCACTACCCTGGTGGGAGTAGGAAACCCAACCTTGCTCCTGGAGAGCTGCTGCTGGATTTGAACTGTCATCCCTGTGGGTGGGCCGCAGTCCCGCACACAACCACTAGGCCACCAGGGCTCAGCCTCCTTTTGCTTTTTATTGAATATTGTAAATTTAAAGTAAGTGTCTCTTGGTTAATCCAAATCAGATCATTAAACATCATAAAAATAAAAATATCTGCGATAAATAATTCACTGTGTCATGAGAATGTTTGGCCTAGTATTATAAACCTCACTTATATGATACTGATAATTTGATAAATTCTCCAGTCCCTGTGATACCAGACCAAGCAAATTGGTTCTTTTGTGGGAATTGGCTTATAAAAGGCACACGGACACTGGGGATTCTGCTGACTTGTACAAGTCACACAACTCTGCCCCCTGTCCAACCGTGAGATGGACGCGGACCACCTCTCAGCTTCTCTCCTCAAATGCTGACTTATACGAGCTCCTGGCCAGCTTCACACGATATTTGCTGAGAGAAGTAATTCTCTCTGTGCTTAGTAGTTTTCAGCCACCAGGTACTTTTGAGAAAGGGAGCGTTTACATACAGCATCCACAATGGCTTTGGCAGCACCAGGATCACACTTGAAGGGGCTCTCCGACACTGTTGTGTTCATGCTGTCAAAAGATAGACATGGTCATGCTAACAGAAAACCCTCTCTTCAGAGTCAGACTATAACCTGATGATATTCAAGGGTGGTTTAGTTGAAAGCTTTCTCATTCTTACCTCTATTAAACACTCTCTTTATTTACTTAGACAAGAACAGCTCCTCTTATAGTCAACTTTCCTTTATTTGAATTAATTACACTTCTATCTGATTAATTTCAGATTTAAGACCTTGAGCTTAAATGTGTAATTCTCGCTGAAGTACACAGTTCCGTGTAGACTAATATTTCAACTGAGGCGCTCTGACGGCATGGTGGGTTATGCTACAGGCTACTAACCACAAGGTCAATAGTTTGAACCTCCCATGAACCTCTCTGCGAGAGAAAAAGGAGTCTGTTTCCATAAATGTTTACAGCCTTGGAAATTCTAGGTAGCCATTCTAATCTGTCCTTTGGGTCCCGATGAGCGGGGAGGTTGGTTTCTGGTTTTATACCCCAATAGGTGCCGAGAGCACACGATCTGCTCAATAAACATTCTGCCACTTTCAGTGGCAGTCAATTCCATGCACAGGGCAGACAGTGGTTTACTTGCAATGCATCCTGTCTCTTCACACCAGCCCTGGCATCTACCTCGCTTTATCCCCTGCATCCCCTCCTTTCCCCAAATAGTGCCACAGAGCTCTGATCTCATCCTTTCCTCTATAGTTTTAGTTGTACGTACTCTGAGACGGATACTTTTCCGTTGTTTGGGGACTTCATTGCTCTACTGACGTGACCACTGAGTGACAAGAAAGACCACTGTTCTCTGTTCTCAGTGGGTGGACTGGTCCCGACTCCTCTAGTCAGCTGCGGTACTAACCATGCACAGAAGAGCACTCACCAACTGATTCCTTTCCCATCGGTTTGCTTAGTCACCAGTGCTCTCCAATGGTCGTGGGTGCTTTTAATAATATCAACAGCAAAAGTCTACAATTTGACAAGGTAAACGTTACAATGACTGAAAAGTGTTCTTTCCCCGTTATTAATACTTCCCCAAATTTGGTATTTTGAGCCTTTTGAATGACTTTCTTGGGTCAAAAATAAAATTAACAAATTTCTTGAGATAATTGTTGTTCTATGTATTATACAGTCTTTAGATGGTAATAGTATAGGTAAAACCTGAATACAAATAAGCCTAAATCTACATATTTGAAGGATATTACCTTATCTTTAAATTCTGCATTGAAAGCAAACTGGTTTTCTGGTTTTCCATCGGGAACCTTGTACCTTCTGAACCAGTCCACAGTAGCTTCCAGGTATCCGGGTTTCAGACGCTTGACATCATTAATATCTGGGAATAAGCAGATTGCAAACTTATTCAAAATATCGAGTAAGCTGGGGGCTCGCTTACTGGCAATGGCTAACATCCTTTTGGAGCTAACTGCCTTGCTGAAGAGAGAACATATACTCCCTGTAAAAGGAAACTGTGTCTCGTATCTTAGAATAAAATCACCAGGGGCCATTGAGTCAGTGCTAACTCACAGTTAGCCCATGTATGTCACAGTAGACTTGACCCTCACAGGGTTTTCAATGGCTGGGATTTTCTTTTCTTTTTTTTAAATATAAACTAGACTTTAACAAACATTCCTCCCCCAAAATGCACATGGCAATAAGAATATTAAAAAAACATTGGGGAAGGAAATGCAAATCTAAACCAAACACGTGTTTCCTTGAAGCACAAATATTATAATAAAAAAGACAGACTATAAATGCTGTAATGATTTTAAAAATTGAAACCTTAATGTTGCTGGTAGAAATATAAAATGGAGGTGGTATGTGTAGGGGGTGGGGGGTGGAGTTGAAACCAAGGGCTCAAGTAGAAAGAAAATATTTTGAAAATGATGATGGCAACATATGTACAAATGCACTTGACACAATGAGTGGATGGATGGATTGTGGTTAAGAGCTCCCAATAAAATGATTTTAAAAAAGAAGAAACTAATGTAACTGCAATGGGAAAAACTGGCAGTTCTTCAAATGGTTAAACAAATGACCATGCTACCCAGCAACATGTCTACACATGAACCAAGAGAAGTAAAACCAAATGTCCACACAAAACTTAAACATGACTGGTTCATAGCAAAGTTACTTTTAAAACTGACCCAATGCTTGACTAACTATTCATAACTGAACAACATACAGTATGGACACTAATAAGGCAGAAAACAATGCGAAGTAGATTTCAGCAGCTGAGCTTAGGCTAAAATGTACTAATTTGATGTCTTTTTGATCCACTTTAAATTTATTGCCGTTAAATACTTTACTTAATTTTTCTCCCTCGCACTTGGTCAATGTTGCTGGGTCCAGACAGAGTCTTTCATAAGTAGACAGGCCTTTAACCGGGAACACTTCTAGGTAGACTGGAACCTCTAACCTTTTGGCTAGCAGCTGAGCACTTGTACCAATCAGGACCCTCTGAGAAAGGCTGACATTAAGCACCACAGGGACAATCAGTCCAACAGTAAAGGCTCTGAAGACACCAGAAGGGAGAAATTACTGGAGGCTCCACAATTAGAAAACCAGCTTAGGGAGTATAGTGATACCTTCTATTGGAAGAGTAGAAGATATTTTAAAAGTTGAGACTATTTTCCACAGGATCACCACCCAGTCACATAGATTGTTAAGGGGGGGGGAAGCTGACTTTTTCAGGCGATTAGACTTCGCTTGGTCAGTAGTGTAGGCATTCGACATCACAACAGTTTAAGATCTGGAGATGATGTGGTGGGGGTATATGTGTTTCATGTGTGGCAAGGCCAATAGGAGTGTCCTTAAAATATACATACATGTAATTATATATTGCGAAATACTTATTTCTAATGACAAATAAATGAAATTTTATCCTGAAGCATTGTGTAGCATGAGTAACAGTCTTAATATAACAATAGTAAACTAAATTGCTACATTTTGTGACACTGTGTGTAAAAATCCAACTGTCAGTGTGGAAGGCTAAGGTAGCTTCTTTGTCATCACATCAGGATATCTGCAAGTGGGTGGACCTGCCTGAAGAGGGGCGGGGTCCCAGTTCCTAAGACCATCAGAAGTATGTGTTTTCTAAGGGTCTTAGGCAACTCTTGAGGTTGTTTGACCCCAAAAGGGGTCGCAACCCAGAGGTTGAGAAGCACTGCTGTAGACTGAGGTAGAACCAACCAACTGCCCTTGAAGTTTGAGACTGTAACTCTATGGGAATAGACCGCTTCATTTTTCTCCTGCAGAGCTGCTGCTGGTGGTCTGAACTGCTGCCCTCAGGGATGGCAACCCAAGTCTGCAACCACTCCGTCACCAGGACTCTCAGGGGAACTATCAGCAATAGGCAAACCCAGAAAGACACAAGGTGGACTGGTAGTCTGGGGGCAGGGAGGGAATGCTGGTGACTGGATACAGGGTTTCTTTTGCGGAAGGGTAAAAATGTTTTGGAATCAGATCGTGGTGATGGCTACACTAGCTGGAGATACACTAATACACACACACACACACACACACACACACACCTTTCTCTTTAAAAGAATAAATATGTTGTTTATGGTGTATGAGTCCTATTTCCATGAACAAGAAGAGCAGACCAATGAGGGGCAGTATTTGGGAAGGCAAAGGAAAGACAGAAAAGGAAGAAAAAACTCCTGCAACCTTTTTTGTTCCTAGAACACGTTAATTACAAAGGTTCAGCAATAGAGATAACGATGCTTCCTCATATGGTTTCCCTGCTCCATCCTTCAAAAGTTTGAAGGACAGGCTGAGCTCCGGTGGCAGAGTGGTTGTGTGTGGGATTGCGGTCCACTGGGTTGGCAGTTCAAATCCAGCAGAAGCTCTCTAGGAGCAAGGCTGGGCCTCCTACTCTCAGAGGGCAGTGATGCCCAACAACAATAAAAGTTTGAAGGAAATGGTCTGTGGATTTGATTTGGTGGTGCCTTACAAGGTAGGTATAGACTTCAGTCTCTTCAATAATAGGTTTCTTACCATTGAAGTTGGCTGCGTCTGGATCATCCACATTAATGGCAATGACTTTCCAGTCGGTCTCCCCTTCATCAATCATGGCGAGTATGCCCAAAACTTTCACACGGATTATTTCTCCTCTTGTGCATACCTGAGTGTTAATAATCACAGTCAAGTCAGTAACCACAAGCCAAAAAGGAATCTCAAGGAAACGTTTCCTTAAATCGTCAAAAGGCAATGTGGAATCTGCCAGGTTTCTGTAGACTTGCCTTCAACTGCTTCTTGAAGCAAATTCTTCAGTTAACTGGGACTACTTTCCATATGTCCTAAGAAAACAACTAACATAATCCAAACAAAGTGTCACTTTCATCCTGTCACTGTGTTAAAAAATAATCCTCTTGAGTTTGCTTTACATGTGTATGAATTGAATTGTGCCCCGCTCCCTCCTGAATGTGTTCTTTATCCTAACCTCTATGTCCTCGCATGATCCCATGTTTTGAGCCAATCTCTTTTGAGCAAGGGACAACAGAAAGAGGTGGAGGGGGGAGAAGACAAATGCCAAGTCACAGGAGCAGAAATTCAGAGACCAGGACCTTCTTCCCCAGTCAGCAGAGGGGAAGGCCTTCCCTAGAGTCAGCGCTCGGAATTTGGACCTTCAGTCTCCAAACTGGGAGGAAACCAATTCGTGTTTGATAAAGTCACCCATTTGCAGCACTCCTGTTACAGCAGCACTAACTAACTGCTGTGGTTAAGTGCCCGGAAGTCCATCTTGGCCCCACCCACGCCTGTGCACAACAGAGGGAAATCCCGCCTGCTCCCCAGTTAGCTCACAACGGTTCTTCTCATTGGAGCCCAGTATTGCAATCACCGTCAGTTCGGGTCCTTGAAAGCCTTCTTTCTGGCTACCCCTCGACTTTACCAACACGGTGTCTGTCCCCAGGAACTGGTTTCTCCTGACAATGTGTCCAGAGTAAGTACGAGGAAGTGACTCATGGCCCCTTTAAGGAGCACTGAGTCATGCTTCGTCCAGGACAGATGGGTTTGTGCTTTTGGAAGTCCATGGTCCTTTCAATATTCTTCTCCAGCACCACAGTTCCAAAGAATCAGTGTTTCCCTAGTCAATGTCCAACTTTTACACCACGAGGCACCTGGAAACACCATGGCTTGGGTCAGCGCATCTTAGTCCTCAAAGGAATATCCTTGTTTTCGATATTCTACAGAGGTCTTGGGTAACAGATTTACCTCGTCTTTTTTCTTTTACCTTGTCTTTTGATCGCTCGACTGCTCGTTCCATGAGCACAGACTGTGGATCCAAGCAAAATGAAATCCTTTTCTTCATTTATCATGTTATCTATTGGCCTGGTTGTGAACATTTCATTAATTTACATTAAGTTGTAAACTATACTTAAGGGTGCAATCTTTGATCTTTATCATCAAATGCTTCAGCAAGCAAGGTTGTGTCATCTTCACACCAGATTGTTAATAAGCCTTCCTCCATTCCCAATGCCATGTTCTTCTTCATACAGTTTCTCTGATTATTTATCAACATACACAGTTTGAGTAAGTATGGGAAGAGGAAAAACCCTTGACCTTTCTTGATGTTAAACCATGCAGTATGCCCTTGTTCTGTTTGTCCAACTGCCTCTAGATCCAAGTACACGTTCTTCATGAGCACAATGAAGTGTTCTGGGGATTATCGTCTCAAGATTATCCAGTTTGTTATGATTTGCACAGTCCAATGCCTTGACATAGTTAATAAAACACGAGGAAACATCTTTCTGGTATTCTCTGCTTTCAGCTAAGATCCATCCGACATCAGTAATGACATTCCTTGTTTCAAGAACAAATCTATTTTAACAAGGCTTGACTTTTTACTTTAAGCAGCTGCATAAATTGTATAACTTAAATTATACAATGTGACAATGTGACTCAACAACTTTTTTTTTTTAAGCATCACTGCCCTGATGAGAGTAGGAAGCCCAGCCTTGCTCCTGGAGAGCTGCTGCTGGATTTGAACTGTCAACCCTGTGGGTCGCAGCCCGCACACAACCACTATGCCACCAGGGCTCAGCCCAACTTTGTTTTAAAACACTGTGAGATAACTTTGCTTTTTCTAATCTCAGCCACAAAGAAAACATAAGACTTTTAAAAACAAACCCCTCCTCTGCCCTCTAGCACATCACTACATCCTTAGTTGACAGAGGAACCCCTAATATCTACCAATCTCCCACTCCGGGAGTCATTTAGTTTGAGTCCATCACTGGTCACTCCAAAGCATTAGAGAAGGTTTCTCTTAGATGAAATTTGTTTCTTGGTATCCTTCAGACTAATTGCCTTTTAATGTAGAACATGTTTACTACTATATAGAAGTACAATCAGATACACACACATGAAATTTTTTCTTAGACTAGATTTAAATATACATAACATACAAATGGTACCATTATTTTCATTCATATTCCCATGTTTGATTCATAATACTTTAAAAACATAAACTTTGTATATTTCATGACTATCATCTCAACACTTAAGTAAAGGAATGTAAGATTACCTTGCCTCCAATTTCACACACATCAATTGGGTCATTGTCACCACAACAGCCAGTGTGTGTGTCATTATGTCCTGGGTCTTCCCAAGTCTAAAAAAATAATGGAATACAGCAATTCTACTAATGACATATATCATGATAGCACCAAAAGAGAATAGCTCATGAATTTGGAGGTAAAAATATAAATTTCTAGCTGTCTTATTTATGAAACTCACACTACATTCACATTCGATACACAGTATTAACCCTCCAGATAAGAATGTCAAGCAAATCCTGAAACCCCCTACTATACTGCCATACTGAAGAAGTTCTATAGTACAATTGTTTTTGAAACTTCCCATTTAACAATTTCAGTTGTACAATTCAACAGCATCAACTACACTCGCAATGTTGTGCCCCCATCGCCATTTGCTAGTTCCAAAAATTCCCATCATTCCACACAGAAACTAAATGTTCATTAAGTGGTAACTGCTCACCGTCCCCTTCCTGTAGGACTAGAAAAACATTTATCACCTTTTTGTCTTTATTAATGTATATTTCCTATGTCCATATACTCAACACATACACCACCGTCTTAATCCATGCATTTATTGGTAGAACTTGAGTTGTTTTCACCACTTGGCTATTATGATAATGCTGCTATCAATGCACACTCATGTGCACCTGTCTATTTGAAATCTGTATCAATTCTTTGGGTGTTGTACCTAGGCTGTGCTTGGTCAATGTTTCCCACAGTGAGTGATATCACCCTCTAGAGAGCCTGGAAATCATCCGGGTGGGCTGCCAAAGTAACATACTACCCTTTATCCTGGAGTATAAGAGTGACAGAATGCAAGTTTTTAAGGGCCGGGGGATGCTAATGAATTTTTTTTCTGAAAAGTTTGGAAACCTCTACGATAGGTCACATGGAACCCCTGAACAGCCATGCGCCACCTGCCATTCCCCAAGTGGGCTCTAGTTTCTCCCTCTCCTTGCCACCACCTGTCATCTTCTTCTTTTAACAACTGTCCTAAAAAGTGGAAAGTGGTTTTGACTCACATTTCGTTAAGGACCACTGAGATTGCACATATATTCACAGGCTTATTGGCCATGTGGGTCTTTTCTTTAAAAAGACTATTCAAATCTCTTATCATGTAATCACAAAAAAACAGAGGCCAGAATATTTACTTCAGAAATAGATTAGGGAAAAAACCCTTCTGGTTAACTCTGCTGGGTACTTTGTTTCTTTTAACTAGGCTTTTGTCAATAAGTTTCCCCAGCAGACGTAGACCAGACATTCAGACTGAAACGTGGAATCAAGATTTTGTGGAGCTTTAAATTGCTGGCTTTCTCCCCGTGCTAAACTGCAAGGTAGAATCCTTAAAGGGTATCTCACAAAAGAACAGATGACTCGTGGATGTCAGAAGTCAGGTTTAAGACGTACGTTGCATTTGTCCTTTGTTCCCCAACCAGGACAAATTACTTGGATTTGTCCCCTACTCTTGAAAAAAAAGATAAAAGTGAAGGGAGATAGGGGAAAACAAGACCCAACAAAGCTAACATTAAGGATGAAAACTCCAATCTACAGAATAATATGTATTTCAGCAATGTTTCCCCAAAAGGACAATATTTATAGGCATAATACGAAATCAATTAAAGTGCACGTTGCAGTGCAGTAATTAATACAGCATTGTGATTACCTAACAAGCTAAAGCTAGATGAGCTTTAGTAACAGATAGATGCTTTCACAAATGGTGCATAAAAACAAGCATTTCTCCAAATCAGCAAGGACAATCTAAATGGAGCATTTCATATATAAATCTCCAGGGTCACCATGTTAGCCGAGTCAAGCCAGAATCTGATTTATTCATGTCAGTAATAGATGTCACCCGAGGGATTCTTCATTCTAAGGTTAAATAAGAACCCACGACAGACTGGGGGGAAATGAGCAAAACGAAGATGTTCCCTCTTCTCAAAAGGTTGACTGTTTAGGACCGGGGGGTTTCATCGTGCTGCCACCAGATGGGCCTTCATTTCAACAGGGAAACAAGAGCCACACAAAAAAGTCACTACCTTTGACTGCTTTCAAGGGCCGGTACTAGGTGCTAGGGAGCGTTATTCCAAACCAGCTCTAGAATGAAGTACTTTTAATGTCTGGGGAGGAGGAAACGAGACAAGGTCAACTAGAAGTGACAGAATGGATTTGAACCTCGGTCTCTCGGGGGCCAAACATCAGTGCTGTTAACTCCTACTGCACCTCGTTTCTTTTTACATACTAGACTCAATCTCTCTAGAAAGATCTGATGTGGCTTACAGTCAGTCCCTGCCAGAGTCCTGACCACCAACCACCAACCAATCACCAAACGCCAACCACCAACCACTCATCAAGAGGAAGATACGACTATCTCCTCCCGTAAAGGGTTACCGTCTCGGGGACCCCCCCTCCCCCCCGAGTAGTTCTAGCCTGTCCTGCAGGCTGACTACGAGTTGGAATCAACTTGATGACAGTGAATTCTGTGTGTGTGTGGGTGGGGGGGGAGAGATGTGTTGCTTTTTTTTTTTTTTAAACAATCAGTCCATACAGGAAAAAAAAACTCACAAAAAGAAACTTTCAAATCTGAAATTCATCCCCATCAGTATTTACCTTTCAGTTTTTCTTAAAAAGGAGTTATTCAACATAGTATTAAAATTAACTGATGCCTTTCTTCTTATGGTCGCTTTAAAATCTATCATGACAAGAGCAGTCTGAAGGTACGGCGAGCAGCTGGCCGGCTGGTGGTAAGCCAGAGAGAGCAGCTTCCGCCACTGTCTGGACACATACCTGCGGGATGGCGCCGTAGTTCCAGATGTAGCCTTTATAAGGGAACAAATTGGCCACATAACGGAGCTTTCCTTTTTTCACATCTTGCTTGATTGGGTTTAAAGGGTCCTTTGTAGCGATCTGAAATTAGAAATGTCCAGCTGTTGTGTAAGTCGCCGTGCACTATGATTCCGCTAAGAGTTGAAGAAAGTGAATTATAGCATGTGTGTCCCCTTCAATTCACTCCAATGATATTGTTTACACTTTATAATGTGAGCCTGAAATTACACATTTCAGGCTTACAATTCCAAAGCCACTTCATCATCAGCCACTACATGGAAAGCATACTTGAGGGATACAGGAGCTCTCAAGAAGAGGAAAAAAAGAAATCACACCAATTCCACAAAGTAAAATGACTGAGAAGTCAAAAGTACAAAGATTTTATGAAAATAGCAAAATATGTCATCATCCAACTCCACCCTTCCTTTAAAGCACTTAGAAATGTTCACCTATTTTCTTGTATATTCAATACATGCAAAATATGGTTACTGTCAAAAAGCTTGAATAGGTGGTGCAAAATGCACTATAGACATCTCTAACAAAAGCCACATATGGTAGGCGTCGTTTGGAAGAGATTAACAAAATGCAGTACAGACTCCGAGGAGTTGATTTGTGACTGGGTGTCCAAGTCAGGGGCTGTGGCAATTACATAATCTGTTGTCAATTGGAGACTTAAGAGTGAAGGGGTGGGGGTTAGCCTGTCAATCAGGTCACAGCCTGATGACCTCATTTAGAGGCGCTACGAAGATAAATAGCTTGTTGGGGGTGGGCACCGACGATGAGTGTGACGGAACTACACTGATCAGCCAGAGCCTGGAGCTGGAGGAGCCATGTGGAGACCCACCCCAGCGCTGAGCTGCTTCTATCGTCACTGACCTCCAAGACTTTGCACCCACTGGCCTGTGATCTTCCTGCATTTGGCACCATGGCATGTGTTTTTTAAGTCTGAAGAGGGCTTTATAGATTGGTATCAGACATATGGACTAATACCAATCTCTATGGACTTTGATCTGGACTGGCATGTTTTTTCAATATTCAATTGCTCTTGTATACAAAGCTCTTTATTATATACATATGCATGTTTATGAATTTGTTTCTCAAGTCTACTCAGAAGAACACAAGGGCTGACTGAGAGGCTGACAGAGGACGAGGCCATCCATGGGCTTTGGGAAGGTCAGAGCAAAAGTTGGAAGGCAGGACAGGAATATGGTGAGTTGAGCCATCTAGTACAGAATGTAGATTTACAGGTCATGGGGAAGGCAGCCAGAAAATATATCAGGACTAGACAGAGGAAAACCATGGACCTGAGGTGTGGAAATCAGAGCAGGTCAAAGTGGATATGCTCAGTACATCTATCAACATAAGGCAAAACCTTACCTCCATTTTTGCATTAGACCAGCGGGGCACTTCAACCACCATGTGGAACACATCCTGAAAAACGAGGAGGAAGGGATGGTCAGCTGGTCACAGGTCGCATCTGGTCTCGTCTACCCGTGAGCACACTCTTCTAAGTCCCCCATTGCTTAAACTGCTCACTGTAATCTAAATTTTTAAAGATCCTTTAAGTCTAATACCTTTTAACAGAATGCACTTAAAAATAAGGTATCTGACTGGAAAGACACACAATAAAACAAATATACCTGAATATTAGTTATCATGTCAAGGTGGCGATGTAGATAGAGGAGTTTACTATACAAATCTCAATCTTTCTGTATGTTTCATAATAAGACATTGAGATCTCTCTCTCTCTCTCTCTCTCTCTCTCTCTCTCTCTCTCTGTGTGTGTGTGTGTGAGAGAGAGAGAGAGAGAGAAAGAGAGAGAGAGAGAGACACCGCACATGGGGAAGTGACATGTTTTTAAGCAAGCACAACTTGCATCTTAAAGGAAAGCCATCTTCCAAAGCAGTCCTCGCCTGGGCTATTCATAGGTCCAGATTACAGTTATTCGAGATGTTTATAGAGCTTCTATGCCAGGTAGTGTATAAGACAACCCCCAAACCAGCTCAGTTACTTTGTCTTCCTTAAACAAAAACCAATCAGCACAGCTATCATGCAGCTTAAACAAAGTTAATTAGCACAATTATCCATGTTCACTCTCCAGATTTTACTATTTCCAAAAATCAAGTCCACCTAAAAAAAGGCATAAAGTTTGACACTTATGATTTAAAAACAAAAAAAGCCAAACATACTTTAACCCCTAGCGGCTCTAGGTACAGTTGCCCTTGATCAGGATGAGGGTGCCCCAGATAGGGAGAAAAATCCTCATGGAACTTAAACTATTACTGTTGTCCGTCCCCCAGGGAGGATGTTACACAAAGATGCTTGTAATCAGTCTCCCCTTTGAAACTCTACATTTTTATGGGTACAGAAAGCCTCATCTTTTCCTAGTTAACATCATATGGCATTTTAAACACTTGAACTCACTGATATCCATAAGAAAATATGTGGCCGTGTAGAGTGTTTCTGAGAATGTAAATCAGGGGTCCTCAAACTTTTTAAACTGGAGTCCAGTTCATTGTCCCTCAGATCATTGGAGATTGGACTATAGTTTTAAAAAAAACCAAACCTATGAACAAATTCACTGTGGGCCCGGGATAAGTCAGCTGCTAAGCAGGACAAAAACATCCGGCGGGCCAGATAAATGTCCTCGGTGGGCCAGTTAGAGGACCCCTGCATAGGAGCACATAGCATGTCACTCCCAAAGAGTGGCTGGTGGCTTTGAACTATTGACCCTATAGTTGGCAGTCCAACTGCCTAACCAACAGGCTTCCCCATACCAAAAGAGCAACAAGGGGAAAAAAATCGACATGTGGGGGCTGAAGTTCAAATCCAAGTTAAGGGTCAACTGTAATTAGTTTCAATTTGAGCTTGTTAGGTAATCAGACGAGGACAGGGCGCTGTCCATGCCTGCAAAGGCCCCCAGAATGGGGACTGGGAAGGACTCAGGCGACCATTACACATCTATGAAAACTTCCCCCCTCCTCCCCCCCAACTGGGCATGCTCAAATTCAGGCCCCAAGCCAGATGGGTGGTACACCTGGGCTGTCCAAACTAGACCCAGACTGGTGCCATCACCCAGGTGGGTTTAAATCAGCCATGGAGTCAGCCAATACCTTCAAGCTGGTCTCCCAAGCAAGAGATCTGAAATACCCTGGTGGCAGGAGGACCACTCTTTCTCCCTGCTCCTGTGCCCGCTGGTGCCCTGCCTCGCTCTCTGGTCAGTTCCGCCGTGTGGGCGAGCTGTGCCACGGGGTTGCTCTTGCCCAGTGGTGAACTTGCGCGTACTTTGGCACACTTCCCTGAAATAGGGCATTCTCTTTTGAGACTGTAAAACCCGAAACTTCACCCATTCTCCATAAAAATTTACTTAGATTACAAATGAGCTTCGACATGATTTTTTTTCTCTTGCAAAGCCAAGAATCACAGTATTTATTACCCACTTGAGAAAGCTGACCACGATGCTTATTCCTGCTGGAAAACACATGGGGCAGAGGGCCGTTGTGATCTCCTTTTGCACCCCAGGTATAACAGCTTGAAGTACCTTTTCCAATAAAACTGAGCAGTCAGAATGTTTTCTCTACGAAAGAATAAAACTTTAAATGCAGTTTCCCAGGGTCTTTTAGAGACCGCAGAGATGAAATCATTCCTTCATAAAATTTCTATTTTAAAAAAGGTGATCTAAAATGTAAACCACTTAGCTGTTTAGTTTTTGAAATGAGCTCTACCTTGCATCAAAAAGCAGGAGCTGATGTTACATGGGAATAGCACAGAGGAGTCAAGCCAATCACTCATTACCTTACTGCTACTTTTACTTAAGCAGAAAAGTCACTACCACTTTGTCACTTACTTAAGCTCTCCATCATTCTAAGATGCCCACTGCCTACTTGACGCAATATAACAACGAACAACAGTGGCAGCGTTATTTAAACCCAAGACTGACCCACCTATTGTATGAGGTACATCTGCTTCAAAAAGTCCCTTGAAAATGCAAAGATGCCACTTTGAGGCTCTCAGCCACGCCGTGGTATTTGTAATCACCTCCTGTGTATGTGAAAGCCAGATGATGAATAATGAATAAGACAGAAGAATCAATGCTTTTGAATGAGGGTGCCCGCCAAGAGTATTGACTATACCAAGGGCTGCCAGAAGTGAGGTTGGCGAGACTGTCTCACACACTTTGGGCATGGTATCAAGAGGGCCCAGTCCATGGAGGATGCTGTGCTTGGTTAAGTGGGGCCGTGAAAAGGAAGGCCCTCAGTGAGATGCATGAAGACAGTGGCCACACAAGGGGCTCCACCTGCACTCAGTGTCAGGGTGGCACAGGACTGACCGGGCCGTGTCTCCTCCTGTTCCACTGTCTGTCTCTAGGAATCAGAACTGACTCCAGCACCAAACAAGATCCCTATAAAGAAACTAGATGGCTTTCATTCTACCCACTATGTTTCCAAGAACGGTATATCATAAGTACCACCTCTCAAGTATTAAAAACACAAGACTTGCATGTATACAACACAAGAACAAATTAGGGCTTTAAAACATTTTTATATAAATGATATTATCACCAGTGATATCCTAAAGCGCCACCAGATGGCGCTACGACACCAAAGTAATCCTCAAAAAAAAAACCCGAGCTCACTCTGACTCTTAGCACGCAACTGGATAGTGCACAGTTCAGACTCTAAAATCTTGACCGAATAGAAAGCCTCACCTTTCTCCAGCTGAGCAACTGGTAGACTCAAACTGCTGGCCCTGGGTTATAGCAGCCCACTCGGCTACCAGGACTCACCTTCGATGGGAGAGAGATGGGGTCTTCTACCTTGAAAGAGGCGGTCTCAGAAACTCACAGGGACAGTTCTATCCTGCCCTATGGGGCTGCTACGAGAAGGAAACACGAAGGCCTGGCGGTTCCAGTCTACCAACCGCTCTGTGGGAGAAAGAGGAGGCTCTCTGTTCCCATAAGGGCTTATGGCCTTGGAGACCCACAGGGGCAGATAGATCCGCTTTGTCCGACAGGGTTGCTATGTCAGAATTGATAACAAGTGCGTGAGAGATAACTAACTTTAGGACGCAAGAAAGAGGGAAGAAAACATCTTGCAGACAATGGCAAGCTAATAGTGCTGTGAAATGATCTCTGGAAGTCTGAAGATCTGGTGTCTAGAAATTAGTTAGGCCAAAAATAGCAGGAAGGGGAATGCCAGGTGGTGCCAAAGGCACAGCACCCAGGCTGGCGGTTCTAGGTGCTTGGTTTAAAGAATGCCCTAGGAATCAAGCTACTCCCCAAAGTGAACAGTTGAGAAACCCTGGGAGACACCTGTGTTCACACCTTCTTCCTTTAATCACAAGTGGTTCCAACACACTGTACTCAATCCTGGGTAACTACTGTCTTATTATTCGCACTGTTGGAACTTTACAAACCTGCTCTCACTCGGACCACGCCCTGGCACGGCGGCGCTCACCTCCCTGCTTAGCTTCAGAGAAAGGAACAAGGTGAGCATCTAGAGGGATGATGTGGACGAGCTGGTGGGAAGTAAGGGAATGGAACAGTCACCTGACTGGCCATCGTTTCATCATATGTGTGTGCGAAGGATGGTGACGGTAAAGATGTCCAGAGTCGAAGGAAATGGGGAATTGCAGCGAGTCTAAATTTTAATCACTCCCCTGATCATACCATCGTTTGAGAGGCAGCAGACATGTGCGCACGTTTGAAGCGCCATTGATTAACCAGGGATGTACAAGGTCGATGGGCATCACCCTGCAAACTGGTTAGTTTTCCAGACGAATAAGCCAATAGTGGGACAAGTCATGAAGAGGCTTCTGCTAGGAACACGTTCAGCACACTTATATGAGGAAGCAAGTCTTTAAGTCAATGACATCCCATCTTGGAAGCTTAGTAGTAAAGTCAATGTGTCTGTCTTTGTTTGCTTTTTGTGGCATCACTGCTCTCTGGTCGTGGGAGTAGGAGGCCCAGCCTTGCTCCTGCAGAGCTGCTGCTGGATTTCAAACTCCAACCCAGTGGGTCGCAGTCCCGCACTCAACCACTATGCCACCGGGGCTCAGCCCAGTAAATGTGTCTTTATTAGAAAGCTGATGATCGTCCTCTGACTTGTACAGTATTGCAAAATCTTCTAAGTGGGTTAAACTAGCATGTTCAAGCTGATCTTCATTGGTTCCTCTGGAAAACTCCAGAATCTATATCAAGCTTGGAAAGAAATTATAAGATAAAAAAAAATCACTCTATTCCTATCACTCCATTTCTTTTATTTTTCTGTTTAGCAATAAACTTTGGAGAAAGACAGGGTTGAGCCCCGGTGGCGTAGTGGTTGTGCACGGGACTGCGTCCCACTGGGATGGGGGTTCAATTCCAGCAGTGGGGCTGGGCCTCCTACTCCCACCACCCGAGGGCAGTGATGCCCCCCCCCAAAACAAAACAAAACCCCAAAAAAGCAAAAAGAAATTTGGAGAAAGGCTATGGTGGTAGAAAGAATTTTTTTCTAAATTCACTAGAGACTAGACATAAAGAGATTAATTTAAAAAACACCCCCAAAGACCAAGAATAAGGAGACCTGATGGCATGGTAGGTTACGATGTGGGCTGTTAACACAGAGCCATCAGTTCGAATCTACCAGCTGCTCCTCCAGAGAAAGCTGAGGCTGCTTTCTGCGCCCCTAAAAGTTTACAGCCTCAGGGTCTCAGGGAGGCAGTTCTACTCTGCCCTTAGAGTTGGTCTGAGTTGAAACTGACTCAACAGCACTGAGTTTTTGAACAGACCAAGTGTTCTTTGTTCAATGTCACAACGTCAGTTAGCGGCAAAGTGGGGCCAAGATTTCTTCATCCAAGTCCAGAGATCTTTACTCTATAAAACAGCTTTGAGAAGCTTTTGCAATAAGTAGGCCTTGGTGGCCACAGCCTATTTTTAGTTTTCTGGTTATTGTTTATTGTGACTTTGCTAGAAGTCGGGCACTGTGGTCGCAAATAATATGCGTATTCAATCATCACAACACATCTCTTATTGTTGTTATCCGGTTCTTGTCTGTGTTCCTAATTCTAAATTCAGTTCGGCAAGTGTGAGCCCAAGAGATAAAACAAACCAAACCAAACCCCAGAACTCTCATCCATTCTGCATACATATGAAATTGGGGTAGATTGCCTTTACGTGATTAGTCCTGAAGGCATTTAAAACTGTTTATGTTAAAAAAAAAAGTTGAAAAACAAAGCACACGGTGGGCTGGAAACCAGGGGTCAGAGAAGCAGCCGCTCGAATCATAGTTCTTTTCTAAACACCCAGGTGGAGGGAAGGACCTGAACAAGTTAAGGATGATGGAAGATTCTTAGTGACAGAAAATGTCTGTCTACCACACCCTGACTTGTGTTTTGTACAAGCCAAACTTCCTGAAGAACAAAACAGCTCCTTCCTGCCTCTTAGGCAGGAATCCCAAGAGCTGTGGTTTGTGGAGGCAGAAACGCCAGGTGAAATCCATAGCTAGGAACATAGTCTTTGGGGCCAATGCTAGTGCCTGGGAACCGTGGCGTTTACAGCAGCTCATGAGAGCCCACGGGGGTTATCAATCTGCCCCACAGGGTTTTTCATGACTGAGTTTTCGAAAGTAGATCAGCAGGCTTTCTTCTGGGTGGGCTCAAACCACGAAACTTGTTTGGCAGACAAGCACCCTGACCTCTTGCCTTACCCAGAGGCTCACAAGATGGTGGAAAAGCCACATCTTCCTGTGAGTTACAACAGAGGACAGACAGAGGTCAGTCCATCAGTGACTTCACGGCGTCACAGGAGATCTGTGGCAGGTTCGACACCGCTCCACACATCCTTGGTTCCCTACGACATGGGTAACTTGGAGAAGCAAGAAGATTAGGTACTGTGCTCCTATCATCAATCTGGTCCTTGGCCAGAAGAATATCGTCCAATCATGTTCGAATGACCCCAAGCAGTTACATATGTGTGTGAAGAATCAGTTACCCCTTTTTAGAAGATCTGTGTTCCAGAGTGCAATCAATTTAGGCTCTTGATTTTAGCGTTCAAGATGGTTCAAGATGTTACTATAATGTACTCTGATATACTTACTGTGCAAAGTACATGAGGAAGCATCCAAAAATCTGTGGGCAAATGGAATGAGGAGACAATGAAATTTGCCCACACACTTTTTGACGCACCCTCGGATACACATACACTAGACACTGCAAAGCGACCAAATGGTGACTTTCCAGGAGAAGGGGACGAAGATCTGCCAGTTCCTACCAACTCCCAGGGCATCAAATTAGTTTCTGAACAAATGTAGCTGCAAGACTCCCACAAGAGCATACATGCCAATTAGAGGTCCCTCCTGTAATTGTGGCTTGTAATTGGCCATGGCCTGCTTGCTCCACTGCCTCCAATTGAAGCATCGTTCAGAAAGGCTCCTCCTTCAGTATCATGAAGGCGAGATATTTTGCCCAAGTCCAAGCAGCTGACCAGAACTGCAGCAAGATCCTTGGTAGATGTGCAAGAGACTATACTGTTCCCCACTGATCGGCATGGTCAGGTTCCAAAGACCAAGTCACTAAGTGAAAATCGACATCAGGTGAAAATGGAGGACGATCACAGCAGCTCACAAAATGAAGCATTAGGACACCATTCCAGAAATGATACATTGTATCATTATGTAACTGACTGGCTATATAACTGGCCGATAATATCATCAAATGCCAAATTAGATCCATAAACCTGTCAGAGTATATCATTCCACAATTGCCAAACACTGAGAATCTTGGCCTAGCCAAAGATATATGAACATCACAGTCAATGTTCCTCTTGTTGCAAATCTTGGCATTTGCTACCATCTGCTGTACATACTTCATATGCAAAATAGTCAATGGGTATCTTTTTACTATTGTTATATATGTGAAATGTCACAAATGCTGAATAGCGACATAGGTAATCAGTGAGATATGTTTACACGGTAGTTAAGCCAGAAACACAAAAGAACTCATGCCCGGATCAAATTTTATCTGAAGTATTATCTTAGACATACAATAGAATGTGATGTTCAAATCTCTTATGTTGTGACATTGAACTAAAGTGAAAAAATGCAATTAGCTGTTACAACTGGGAAAACTTTGCATGTACTTAGAGTGAATCAAGCTTCCTGATGAAATGAAACAACCTATAAATGTGTAAAAAGATTTAAATATCCATTCAGTATGTCAATTCCTAAATACAACAATTCCTAAATAGTACAAACTTCTGGCATTGGGAAGGAGACTAAAAAAAGCTGTGTGTTTTAAAAAAGGAATTATTTACAGTGCAAATGATGCACACTCTAAAAAGATTAGAAAACATGAGAAACAAAAGGAAAAAGTTACTAGCAAGCCCACCAAACAAGGACTGAAAATATTTTTGGTGCACACTGTATCTTGGAAATACAGCAGCGCTGGTTCCAGCTCACCCTAACAAGGCCGATATCACATTATGAGTCACATTGTGTGTGTGTTTGGGGGGGGTTCCCTTTGGCATGTAAAACTATGCTTACATTATACTGTGGTATATGAAGTGTCGCATTATGAAAAGGTTTGAAATATGAGCTCAAATTAAAAGGTGACCCAGGGACAGAAAGTGAACTTGTGCTGTGAGAAAAAAGGATGTCAAGAGGCTTGATGCAGGCTTGTCACAAATGCTCAGGGAGTAAAACATGCAGTGTCTGGTTGAGCTCTGGTGGCACAGTGCAGGACTGTAGCCCAGAAGGTTGGTGGTTCAAATCCTGAGGCAGCTTTCCAGGAGCAAGGCTGAGCCTCCTACTCCCACCAGGGGGAAGTGATGCCACCCCACACAAAAAAAACAAAACATGCAGTGTCTAGAAACACAATCAAGCAAAGAACAAGTACATAAGGTGTGCCTATCTATCGTTGTGTGCCTATCACTGTAGCTTTTGCAGGGGAGGGAGGGAGATTCTTACTCATTTGTGATAAACTTCCAAACCCACCCCACCCCCTGCTGTTTGGTCCACTCAGACCCATCAAGGCTGCAGAGCTTTGCAGGAGCGGAAGGCCTCAACTTTCTCAGGGATGCGACCGGTGGAGTTAAACAGACAACTGCATGGTTAACCGCTGCCGCACCCCCCGGGTCCTGCTACTAAATTTGCTTAGTGTTGAAGTGAAGTTTTTCAGCTCACCTTTATTTTTGGGGGTCCTTGGGTAGTGAAAATGGTTAACACTCTCACTTCGTAACCAACCAGAAGATCCGAGTCTGCGCAGCAGTGCCTTGGAAGAAAGTCCTGGCAACCTATATGCAGATCTTACCTCTCAGGGCATTGCGCTGACTTTCCCCACCTTCACTGGGTAATCCAGCATAGTCTACAATCACATCCCACAGTTCAGACTAACTTTGATGCAGCTACACAGTTTATTGTCACACCACTAAATAAGGAGGTCTGGAGGCACCATGCTGAAGCATTTACCCGAGAACCGAAAGGGTCAATGCTCAAGCCCACCGGAAGCTCCGTGGGAGAAAGACGTAGCAGCCTGCTGCCAGGAAACTGAACCAGATGGGCCAGCTCCACACAGGGCCAGAATTCAACTCCCCAGCTGAGGGTTTGAGGTTGAAACCTAATAGCTTCACAGACCCATACAGGAAAGACCAATGCAACTTCCTAATGCCTCACGTGGCTTCGATTTCTCTCCTCCACGCTCCCCCCCCCCCAAGTTATGCCTGCTCTTCTAACTGTACAGTCTTGCTTTACAACTGACTTCTGATTTAATCTGTGCACATTTACCTCCCAGCATGATTGGTATTCTTAAACACTTAAGATACATATTTTTTTTTAAAAACCACAAGTGGAACTAACTGATCTGGACAAAAAGACTGTCCAAAAAAACAGGAAGCCTTACCTTAGCTGCATAAATAGGAATATCATGAAATGGAGATATGTATTGTCCTTTCTCGTTTTCTGTGAAATGAAGTTGAAAGAGTTAGGACTGAGGTTAGGTCAGTTCTATTGCCAGAGGCATGAAGTTACACTTTTACACCACGATTCTAGCCCCCCACCAGAAAAGCTGGCTATAGGCGTCCCATTTCCTGAGCCCGCTTCCTGGCTGGGTTGGGCCCTCCTCCTCTGGGCTCCCCAAGTGTCACACAAATACCCTTATAACGAGGCCAGAGACACTCGCACGCCTTTGCATCCCCAGAGCCTATTGGTGCCTAGTGCCCAAAGACGATCAAGTTGCTTGGGGTTACTCTTCCATGGGTTTACAGCTTACGAAACTATCCTGAAATACTGAGAGAGGAAGGAGGGAGCAGGTGGCTGAATCACTAACTGTGCTGTTTTCAGTGAAGGCTCAAGAAGACAGCCATCTTAGACGGATTCCACTTAAAGACGACCAAGTTGTAGCAACACCTTCACAGGTCATTTCTATATTCTAGAAATCTAATGACCCTATCCCAAATACGTTTAAAAAACATCCTCACTCTTCTTTGGGGCAGGGTCAAGTCCAAATGACATCCCTCTAATTTAAAAACTACAATGGAAAAAACTACATTAGAACCAGTAAAGTCAAATAGTGAGCGTCTGTTAAGAGACTTTTTTTTTTTGTGGGCATCACTGCCTCTGGTGGTCGTGGGTGCTACCCAGTGCTGCTCGTGAGAGCCGCCGCTGGATTTGAACTGCCAAGCCCGTGGGCCTCAGTCCCGCACTCAACCACTTACGCCACAGGGACTCAGCCCAAAAGAGACAATTTTAATATTGTGGGCCAACCCTGCGTGAGTTCTGACGAGGATGGTTAAGTGAAACCGGATGAAAGTCTTAAAAGATCTTCTCATTAGGAAAAAATGCTGAGACCTATGTTTACAAGTAAACACATTTCAAAACTAAATAATTGCATAGCTGGCTTTCGTTATTGGACTTAAGTTCCAGGCAGTCCCGTTTGATAAAAAACGGCAACGTTAGCCAGTGCCCATGTTCTAGTCTGGCTTTGGTCGCCCATAAGGGCCACCCAATACCCCATGTCCATGTACAACCTCGGTCCAACAGTCGCCAAGTAAAAAATCTAAGTCCAAAGCAATCCGCTCTGCAACCAGACCTCCTAGTCAAATCACCTGGGCCACTGGGCCAACTTCAAATCAGAGTCAGGTCTGCCAGAGAGAAATTCTGGAGCCAGCGCTTTATCTCCAAAATAAAACTGCCCAGGGAAACATTAATCAGAAGTCCCTTGAGCGCCCTTGTTTGCTTGAATCCCAAATGGAATAACACCGGGAGCCCCACCCTTCCTGGTGGTTTAATCTTCAGCTACCCGTGTGGATGCCTGACTTTCATTTTCCTCTCACACCCGGGTCCTCTTGTGCTGGAAGCTTTACTCGTCCATCCTCTCCATCTTCCGAGTTGCCCTCGTCTTGGCTCCCCCAGCCAGCCCACCAAACACACAGTTGTGCACCGGGGTTCGCTGCCCCTGCCGGTTTCCTTTGGCAGACCCAAGTTTGAATGTTTGTGTTAGCACCCATAAAACTATCCCCGGGAGCTTGGAGGGTCGGAATTGAGCAGAATAACCCCCAGGCAGCGCTGCTCCAACCTGCAAGGGAAAACTGGTGTGCGAGGGGCTGAGCCCCGGTGGCGTAGTGGTTGTGCACGGGGTCTGCGGCCCACTGGGTTGGAGGTTCAAATCCAGCAGCAGCTCTCCAGGAGCAAGGCTGGGCCTCCTACTCCCACCACCAGAGGGCAGTGATGCCCCCCCCCCAAAAAAAAAAGGTGTGCGATCAGCAGAACCAAGCCTCCTCTGCCTGCGGACCCCTCCTCCCAGGGACCTGGGAACAGCCCCCACCCCGCCCCGCCGCGCCGCGCCCCGACCACGCTCAGCCCTGGCGCAGGTCAGCCTGACATCCCTTCTTTAACCCGAAGGGAAGCCGCTTTCTGTTTCACCGGGAGCTTTTCTCGGCAGGCAGCCGCCTTACGGGAAAAGGCCCGGGGCAGGCGCGCTGCCCGGACCCGCGAGGGATGAAGGATGGAGCGTCTCCGCTGGCCACCGCTGGCCGGGGCCTGGGTTTCGCCCTGCGGAGCCAGGGGCTGGTCCTCACGCCGCGCCGCCGCCCAGCTGTTCGGGGGTGCAGGGCCCCCCCCGCCCCCCAGCTAGCCGGCGATCCTCTTACGGGGATTAGTTTGCCTCCAAGCACCTTCCGAGAGTGACTCAGAGGTTTCCCCTTCCCAGGCCGCCGCCGCCGCCGCCGGAGTCGGGCGGCCCCACCACTCCAGGCGGCGCGCGCGCGAGAGGCGGGAGGCCGAGGCCGAAGCACAGCGGCCGGCCGGCCGGCGAGCGGGAACTGTGACCTGGGGCGAGGGCCCGGCCCGCCGCGGACCGGTGGCAGATGGCGCCCGCCCGGGCGGGAGGCGAGCCCCGGGAATGAATGGGCTACCGGCGAGGGGGGCAGGCGGCGCGGGCCGCGGGCACTCACTGAGGAAGACGCGGTACTCGAGGGTGAAGGGCGCGGCGCGCTCCTCGCTGCTGAAGCCGCTCATGGTGCCGGAGACCAGCGGCCGCCGCCACACACCGAAGAGCCCGCACGCGGAGCCGGCTGACGAGCGGAGACGTTCGCACTTGCGCACTGCGAGGACTGAGCCGGCCGGCGGGCGGGGAGTGGCCTTTAACAAGTCACCTCGGCCCCGCCCACTCCGCGCGCAGGCGCACTCCGGGCCTCGCCCCCTCCGGCCCCGCCTCCGCGCTCCGCTACCCGGCCACGTGGCGGCTCGCGGGCCCCTGCCCTTTTATTCCCGTCCCTGCCCGCGCTGCACACCTTTTCACCTTGGCCCAGCTTCCTAATCAGACACACCTAGGGAACTTACCTTTGACACTCACACACCCCTTCCAGCAGAGAAGTTCTTTATCTCGAAAAGGTTATTAAACTCCCTGCTTCCCTAGGCAGATGTGTAGACCTGTTGTCTTTAGAACGTTACCCCCCAATCGCACGGCACTGGGCAAGGTATTTTTAACCTGTTTCTCTTCTGGACGATGGAGAGAATTGTCACTATTTCGTGGGGTTGGTGGAATGACTGAGTTGGAGACACGCCAAAAGCGTGGCCCAGAATTTACCAGCGGTTCCCCTTCCTCCTCGCACACCAGTGAAAGTTTGCCAGCCGTGGAACCGTGCCTGGTTTGTAAGCGCTCCGAAAGTGTAACTTGTCGCTCCCAGCCTCCCTGTCTGGGAGAATTTACTCTGTCCTTTCTCCTGGTTCATTTCCTCCAGGTTGCCAGAGGCTTCAGAAGGAAGCATTGGGAACATCCGGGTTTGAGTTCAGAGCCCCCTGAAGACATTTTTTCTCAAGCATATGCTCTTTCTTTTTTTCTTTTCCCTTTACTTAAAAAGTTAGTTATTTAAAAAATCATTTTTATTGGGGGCTCTTACCACAATCCATACATATGGGATGGACTCTTTGGGGTTTGTGTCTCCACTTCTTTCCCACTCTTGTCAAGCTAGACTTCCCCAACAATGAAAATCTGACTGTAACTGGGAGGTGGGGGTGTGTGTAGATATTTATACTGCTTACTTATCCAACCCAGTGATAAGGAAAAGTATATTTGAAAGTTCTAATTCTAATAAACAGTGCATTGTCATTAAGTTGATTCACGGTGAGCTGGGTGGCACAGAGTAGAACTTTTCCATGGGGTAATCTTTATGGAAGCACATTGCCGAGCTATTCTTTCTCTGTGTCTTTGCATGGTTTCCAACAGATAACCTTCAGCCTCTGTGAGTTTTGGAGACTGTCATGCTTCACAGGATTAGGGAACCCCAGCTTTCTCCCAGGAAGCAGTTGGAGGTTTCAAACTGCTGACCTTGAAGTTAGCAGCCTCATGTGTAACCCCTGGCAACCCCTTGCATTAGAAATCAGAAAATGATATTCACAAAGACTAGTTTATTTCATTTTTTTTTTTTTGATGAGCACAGTTTCCTTAAACAATTTTGTTTTTTTTCTAGGGTACTGCAAGTAATTTGCCTTCTAGACATTTGTTCCTATGTCCTTGTGGGTTTTACACTTTTTTCAAGACACCTGAAACGGGAGGATCTCTGTAGGAAACGAAAACTAGTAAGACAAAGGTCTAGAGTTTGGAAGAGCACCTCTTTCCCATCTCTGTCTCCATCCAGACCTCCCTGTCTGCTGGACAGGTCCCCTGATTTTCAGAAGCTGGAGACTCACTGACCCTTTGAACACTATAACACACAGTTTCCCTGTAGCTAGAAGAAAAAAAAAGAGGCAGAAACAAAGAATAATGAAACAATTGTATAGCCAGTGAAACAATGTAATGTAGGCCTGAAAGTTAGAGGAATATCTGCAGGAATAGTAAGTAGAATGGCATTCAGAGACTTTTGTTTTGTTTTTTTAAGGACATGAGCTTTTGATTGAGGAGGCCTAGTGGCACAGTGGTCAAAGCACTCCGCCACTAAACAAGAGCTCAGCAGCTGCTCCAAGAGAGGAAGATGTGTCTGATTGTTCCCATGAAAATGCACTGCCTGGGCTGAGCCCCAGTGGCGTAGTGGTTGTGCGCCGGACTGCGGCCCACTGGGATGGAGGTTCAATTCCAGCAGTAGGGCTGGGCCTCCTACTCCCACGACCGGAGAGCAGTGATGCCCCCCCAAAAAACAAAACAAACAAAAAAAGAAAATGCACTGCCTTAGAAACCCTATGGGGAGACTCAGAGTCGACTTGATGGCAGTAGGTGGTGGTGGTGAGCTTTGGTTTGGATTGCTCGATCTGCTTTCTGCTTGTGAGCAGACACATGCACACACACTTTCTGGGGAAAACCCAGACGATCATCTCTGACGGACGCGTGAACGGACAGACATGATGCAATAATGTGCCACGTACGCTTTCCCTGTGGCTTCCTGCCGGTTCGGAGCAGCCCAATCAGTCCTGCTGACTGACCTCTGGACTCACACACGAGCCCTCATTCTAGTGAGTGTCTTTGGAGCTCCAATCAGTACTAACTCCAATCAAACGCCCCATCCTGGCTTGGACTAGGCGCAAGTCAGTGTTTTGTAATTTTTCCTTGGAGGTAAGGGTGGGCGTTGTTCTAGTCTCTAGAGGCTGGCTTAGCACCTGTTTAGTGACTGTTTGCTAAGTTACTGGACAGAGTAATTCATCAAAACCAAGCCCAGTTTTCTTGGAGTGGATGGCACCCTGAATAGGACCGAGCAGAACTGTTCCTGATGGTTTCTGAGACTGAAAATCTTGACGGGAACAGACAGCTTCTCTTTCTCCCCGGGACTGACTTGTACCTGCCAATCACCCAGTGATAGGAGGAAAAATTATAGTTGAAGGACATTACTTTGACAAGGAAGACACTCAACTACCACCACTGAGGAAATACCAACTCGTGGTGACCCCATAGGATCTCTGAGACTACACATCTTTTCTTTTTTCTTTTTAAAATTTTGTTTGTTTTTTTGTATGTGTGGGGGGCATCCCTGCCCTGGTGGGAGTAGGAAGTCCAGCCTTGCTCCTGGAGAGCTGCTGCTGGACTCGACCTGCCAACTCTGTGGCCTTCAGTCCCCCACTCAACCACTATGCCACCGGGGCTCAGCCTGAGACCAAACATCATAACAGGAGCAGACAGCCTAAACTTTCTCCCAAGGGGTGGCGAATGGGTTTGAACCACGGACCTTGCAGTTAGCAGCCTAACCCACAGTGCCACTCAAGGGCTTCTTAGCTGTTCTCAGAGGCCATCTCATTGCTCTGTAACCAAACGCAATGGCACTGAGCCTGCCGGCCCCATTGGGGATGTCCCATTTCCGTCCCCTTGTGACCGAGTCCCTTTCTGACTTGACACTTGCTTCTCTGGTCACTCATTTCTCATTGTCCCTCAACCTTCTCTCCACTGGATCCACTCGGACTCACGGTGCTCCCCTCTGTCGCTATCGCTGCCTGCTCATGAACCATCACTGTCTTTCGGGCTTCTCATGCTCTCTCTCAAGCAGCTGAGCACTGGATGATTAGTTCAAAGGTTGGTGGATTGAACTTACCCGACTTACCTTGGCAGCCCGTCGTGGCGTCCTGCTTCAGAAAGGTCACGGCCTTGAAAGCCCCCCGGAGCAGCTCTGTCAGCTCTGCAGCCTCTCACAACAAGATCCTCTGGCTTCCTGATGGTTCATGCGTGGTCAGCAGAGGAAGGGATGTCGCTAGGGGACTGAACAGAGTTCAGCAGGACTTCCAGACTAAGACAAAGTAGGAAGAAACGTCTGGAAGCACTCTTCTAAATATGTCACTGACAGCTCTGTGGCTCACAGCAACCTAATCCACGATTCATCCTGAGTGTGGTGTATGGTGTAGGGCCGGGCAGCATGGGCCACCGTGAGTCAGTGGCTCGCCTGACAGCAGCTACCGACAGCAGCGTCCTAAGCTATTTCACATAGACCAGTAGCGTTAGCTGTTGCTCAGTGCGGTCGATTCTGCTCCAAACACTGCCCAGTGCTGTACCAAATCCACAACCGATGCCACGTTTGAGCATAATGTGGCTGCCACTATGTCAGTTCACTGCCAGGAGGGTCTGTCTCTTTTGGATTGCCTACTTTACGAAGTATGGTGCCCTCCAGAAACTAGTCCCTCCTGGTAGCATGTAGAGGATGTGAGACCTAAAGAACATGCTAGCTGTGCTTTCTCCAGAACAGATTCTATGATACACTTATCCTTTGCTTACTTATTATTATATCCATATTATATATAAAGTGTGCGTGGTAGTTACATAATCTGGTGTCAACTTGAGACTTACAAGTGAAGAAGTGGAGTTTACCCTGTCTATCAGGTCGCAGCTTGATGACCTCGTTTGGAGGTAGTAAGGAGATAAATATCTTGCTGGAGGTGGGACACACACTCACTCCCTGTGAGACACTGTTGAGAACAGCCTGATGCTCTTCTCAGAACAGCCCAAGCCCTGGAGCTAGAGGTGCCACGTGAAGACCCACGCCAGCACTGAGATGCCTCTACTGTCACTGGAGCCGCAAGACTTTCCACCTACTGGCCTGTGACCTTCCTGCATCGGTTCCTGTGGAACTACTAGATCAAAGGATTCTTATCCTTTGGGGAGTACTTCAATAGGGGCCCACTGTCTGTGTTTCCTTAATATTAAACCTATAAATATATGTACATAGATCTCTTTCCCCTTCGTTGTATATAAATATATTTATATATGTGTATGCTCGTGTTTAGATCTCTATAAATGCCCTTTGCCTCCTAGTTCTTTCCTTTGTTTCTTTTTACTTTGCTCTTGTCCCACGATCATGTTCAGCCTTCATTTGGGTTTCAGGAATTCAAAGTTCTTTCTTTTTTATGTCTGAGTCTTCTGGTTTTGTTTCTCTAGTCTACCGAGACAAACACAATGTGACTCTATTATGCATTTATATATAACTGTATCTTAAAACATAGATAGTATCTATGTACATAATACATTAATATATAAATATAGCATCTTTATATGTGTGTAATATACACATTTACATATTGTATACATGTGTGTTATGTTTTATATCTATCTATCATTCTTTGTGAACACCATCATTTAACTACATCCATTTTTCAGTGTCATCCTTATTCAATGCCCTGCTTTTGTACATGTATGAGGTGATGGAAACTGTCATGACTTGGGTCAGACACATCTTAGTCCTTAAGACCATTTTTAACTTTTTAAAAATAATTTTCTTGGGGGTTCTTACAATGCTTATCACAACCCACACATCAATGGAATAAGGCATGTTTGTACACATGTTGCCCTCATTCTTTTCTAGACAGTTAATTTCTATGGAGCCCTTGATATCAGCTCCCCCACCCCCACCCCCAGCCCCCTGATTGATTGTACATTGGTATTATTTTCATCTCTCATATTGACCTCTGTCTCCCTTTCCCCATGTTTTCTGTTGTTCTCCCCCCTATGGAGGGGTGTATGATTATGTGTCCATCATTGTTCTCCCTTTCTCCCTTCCCCTCCCTCACTCCCCCCTGCCCTTCTGGTGTCACTATTCCCACTCCTCTTCCTGAATTCTGTGTGTCGTGAGCTCCCACCCCTTTCTGTACCTGTGTACATGTTACAATCTAGTCTGAATTGGGAAGCAGTACTGGGGTCATGGGGTGGGGGTGGGGCTGAGGAAGACTCAAGGAATCAGAGGAATATAGTGTTTTTCTTCAATGCTTTACCGCACCCTGGTGACTCATTCCCTCTCTGTGGGGAGCCATTTCGAACTCTTCAGCAAGGGATTTTATGCCAGATTTTCCCAGAGTATATGTAGCTCGATTTCTTGACTGCCACTTCCATGAGCGTTGATTGTGAATCCAAATGAAACAAAATCCTTGAAAAGTCCAGTATTTTCTACATTTATCATGCATTGCTTATGGGTCCAGTTGTGATGTTTTGAGGTGTTATGGACACTGAAGACTGCATGTCATCTCCGATCTTCATCAGGATGGGCTTTCTGTCTGTTGGGCTCTCAAACGGGCTGGGTCTCCGGGATCTAGATGGTGGCTCAGGAGGCTCCCTCTGATCCCGACTTCCTCCAGTGCTGGATTCTGATTCATGTGGGCCAGCTTCTCAGACGATCTCCTCAGGACACAAGGATGGTGAAAGGATGCAGCCCTAACGCACACCTTTCCTGAATTTAAAGCATGGAGTTTCCTTGTTGTCTTCCCGCAACTGCCACTTGGTCTATGTACAGCTTCCATATGAACATAATGAAGTGCTCTAAGAATCCCATTCTTCGTAGTATTAGCCATAACTTGTTATGATCCACATGGCCAAATTTCTTGTTTTAAATTGTTGGTTTGGCTTATTTTTAAATAAATCACTTTGTTGGGGGTTCCTACAGCTCTTATAATGACCCATAAATCAACTGTATCAGGCACATTTGTACGTGTGTTGCATCTTCATTTCCAAACATTTTCTTTCTACTTAAGTCCTTGATATCACCTCCTCTTTTTCCCTCCCTCCCCCACCCTCCCAAATGTCTTGGTATATTCAATGAAAGTCAGGTCAACAGCTTTCTCTTCTCTGCTTTCAGCCCGAATCCATCTAAAGTCAACAATGATATGCCTTTTCTCATGTCCTTTTTAGAATCTGGCTTGAACTTTTGGCACTTTCCTGTTGATATATTGCTAGATTGTTTTTTAATTATCTTCAGGAAATCTTTTCTTGCACATACTATTAATGATAATGCTCATTAATTTCTGCTTTCAATTGGGGCATTTTTCTTTAGAATGAGCACAAATCTGGATGCCCTTTTGATTGGTTAGCCAGGTAGCCGTCTTCCTGGTTTCTTAGCATTAGACAAGTGAGCACTTCCAGTATTGCATCTATTTGGTGAAACATCTCAATTGGTATTCGATCAACGCCTAAAACCTTATTTTTGTTTGTTTTCTTAATGTATTCAGTTTAACTTGGAGTTTTTCTTTTAATACAATAGATAGGTTCTTGATCCTTTGCTAGCTCCTGAAATGGTTAAATGTCCTCAACCAATTCATTTCGGTACAATGACTGTGCATTTCATCTATATTCCTTTAATACTGCTTGTGTTAGTCTGAGCAGACTAGAGAAACGAATTTATAAACATGCATATGTATATAAGGGAGAGGTTCATATGCAAGAGGAATGGAACATTGAGAAAGCATCCCAACTCAGTCCAGTCCGAGTCCATAAGTCGAATATTAACCCATATGTCCAATACCAATCCATAATTCCTCTTCAGACTCATGAAGCATGTGCAACAACACCAGGCCAATGGATGCCGTCTTGTGTATCCAGGGGCAGTAGATGCATATCAGCGCGGGCAAGGGTCTCCCTGTGGCTTCTCCAGTTCTCAGGGCTCAGGGTCTGTCAGCGTGCTGCCATGGGTCTCCTCAGCTGCAGCGTCTCCCAGGGAGTGAGTCTTGTGTCTTCTCAGTAGAGCATCTCCAAGGGTCTGAGTTGTAAGTCTCTCACCTCCAAGGCAGAAATACAGTCAGATTTCCCAGAATGCTCAGAAGATAGCCATGCCCACACAGAGGTCTCATTGGCTAGCTCCAGATTGACAGGCTAGACTCCACCCCTACACTCCCATCCTAAAATTCACAGGAAATTAAAGGACTGCCTAACTGCCTGTATTGTTCAGTATCTTCTTCAGAGAATTCTTCAATATTTCAATTCAAATCTTGAATCTTTTCTTTATTTCTGTATGCTTGAGAAACAGCAAATGTGTTCTTCCCTTTTTTCTTTCTAATTCCAGGTCTTTGCAAATTTCCTTCCAATACTTTGTCTTCTCCAGCCTCCCTTTGAAATTTGCTCAGCTTTTTCTTTCTTTCTTTCTTTCTTTTTTTTTTGGCATCACTGCCCTGGTGGGAGTAGGAAGCCCTGGAGAGTTGCTGCTGGATTTGAACCACCAACCGTGTGAGCTGCAGTCCCGCACTCAACCACTGTGCCACTAGGTCTCAGCTTGTTCAGCTCTTTGACTCATTCTTTCTTCTACTCACTTTAGCTTTTCTACATTCAAGATAAAGTTTCACAGTCTCTTCTGACATCTAACTTTAACTTTCATTTTTCTTTCTCCTCTTTTTTTTATTTTTTTATTTTTTAGGCATCACTGCCCTCTGGTGGTGGGAGTAGGAGGCCCAGCCTTGCTGTTGGATTTGAACCTCCAATCCAGTGGGCTGCAGTCCTGCACACAACCACTACGCCACTGGGGCTCAGCCTCTTTCTCCTCTTTTTAATGACCCTTTGATTTCTTCATGTCTGATGCCATTCCTCAACTCCTCCAGACTTTTGGGTTCAGTGCTCCAAATCTGCTCTTGAGGTGACCTCTTCATCCAGGTAATCTCTGATGCTCGCCTATAAACTAGGACTCCCACCTATAAACTCTCACAGGTATAAGTTTGATTAATAATTTATGATAGCCAGGCTCGGTGCTAGGTAATGCTCAGTAAGGAAGACCTGGTCTGAGCCCTTATCGATTTCCTCGTCTGGAAGGAAGAGCGACTTCAGGAATGGTTACAGTGAGTAGGTTGTGTGGAGGTGGTGGTGCTGGTGGTGGAGGGGGTTCCACGATGACCTGCTAATGACCAGGGCATTTTCAAACCAGTTTGAAACCACCAGGGGCTCCACAGGAGAAAGAAGAGGTTGTCCACTCCTGCAAAGGTTTACAGTCTCAGAAACCTGATGGGCAGTTCTCCTCTGTCCTCGAACATCAGCCTGAGGCAGAATCAGCTCCCTGGCAGAGAGCCTTTGCCCCTTTGCTTCCTCCATGTGGACTTAGTCCACTCCTCACTTAGACGCCTGCTGGTTTGAATACAAGCCCCTCCTTTCTCAGAAATCCCCAGCAGGGATTGATTTTAGAATGTACTTTTATATTTCCAAGATCAGGATGTTGTAATTAACTTAGATTATTCTTTATATTGTTCCCTTTGATAGTATAATCTGAATGGTAAAATTAATCTTACTATTCTGATTTTGCTAACCACAATGTTATCGTCAGTCCTGCAATTGTGTTTTGCTTTGGTTTCATAGATTTATTTTCAAAGGGCAAAACACTTAAGGCAACTTGAATACAAGTTCACTGGGATGTCTCTATTAAAGTCGGCAATGATGCTGACATGCCTCCTTCCTTCCAGACAGCTCCCAGAGCTATCGAGGCTTCTCCCAGGGAAGAAGGCTGCTCGGATACGTTGTTCACATGCATCCTTCTTATCTGCGCTGTCATCTACAATTTCTGGTGGACACATGAACTTTTCCACATCTCTACCTAGAATTCCAAATCAAATTCATCCTCCATGGCTATGATAATCTCCACTGGTCCAAGCTGTCTAAGCCTAGATCTTTCACAAAATGGGAATTTGCTGAAAGCTTTTCAGGGTCAATCTTATCATAGACTTTCAATGGAAAGAGCACACGTCCTTGATTGCTTGGGACGTCAGTGGTGGTGCATCGCTATGGCGGCGGTGACACAGCTACATGTCTAAAACAGGACCTTCACTCAGCTCCTCTGGGGAGCTGGAGGGGGGAGGTGAGAGGGCATCTCTGTGTGCTTTTTACTGCTGTTTAGTTGCTGGTGTTGCTGCTGTTTAGTAACAGATGTACCCTGCAAGGCTTACTTGCTCTTTTTGAAGTTTTAATTGACCTATCAATTTTGCTTTCTGCTCCTGTCACGCACTTGTTGATAAATAAGTTTTTGCTTTTTTAGGCTCACTGGGATTTCCACTTGGGGCTGCTATGAAGGGAAACACTCTCTGTTTCTCAATAGCCCAGCTAGCTGAGCAAAAATGCTTCTAACTTTCAAGATATTATAGTGGCTGTCATTTATTTGAACCCGCAACAAATGCAATCCCTTAAGACTCCAGATGCTATTCTAATTGATAGCCCGGCACTAACTCCTTTCTTCACCACACTTTGCTGCAGCACATTATTTTCAGTGATCCTCTCATGAAGGTGAGGATCAAGCAGGACATGTCCAACTGTTCTTGGATTGACGCTAGGGTTAAGTGGGAATTCAGAATCCATCTGATTGTCTCCAGGTTATGCTGGAGTCTGGTTTCCTTTGGCAATCATATTATGACAAAAATAAAACCCCTTGGACTGAGCCCTGGTGGTGTAGTAGTTGTGCGCGGGACTGCGGCCCATTAGAATGGAGGTTCAATTCCAGCAGCAGCTCCACAGGAGCAAAGACTGGGCCTCCTACTCCCACCACCAAAGGGCAGTGATGCTCAAAAAATTGTAATAAATAAATAAACAAAACCCCTTAAGACCACCACCATTGTGCTAGTAGGGTCGACTAGGGAAACAAATTCATGGACACTCATATGTGTAAGAGAGGACTTTATACCAAAGAGCAATTGTATATTAAGAAAACATCGCAGCCCAGTCCAGATCAAGTCCATAAGTCCTATATTATCCCATATGTCAGTACTAGTTCAAAAATTCCTCTTTGCCCTCATACAGCCATGCAGTGATGCTGAATGCAGTGGATGGACAGTCTTGTGGATCCAGTGGTGGTGGAAGCACCTCAGCACCGGCAGGGGATCCAGGTGCCTCTTCCAGGGCTTTGGCTGCATGAGTTTAGAACCATGTGACTTGTCAGCAGGAAGACGAAGCAGAGTGAGTTTGGATCTGGCCTCCAGTAAACTATCTCCAAGGTACCTTCAAATGAAGTCAGCAAGCTGCGACCTGATTGACCAGACTAAACTCCACCCTTTCTCAAGCTGACAAAAGCCTATGTAATTACCACAACCACCAACAGCAGCAAACCGACCAATGAACCCACCAACAAAAGACAGAAAAACTAAACCCCAAAGAAACAAACAAAAGAAGAACATCGTCAATCATCTCTCAGGGAGTAAGGCAATTGCATTGATGACACCAACAATCGTTCTAACGATAGAACACTCCAAACACTGCCAGTCTGAGGAGGCTCTTCCAGTGCAGTTCCATCAGGAGCCACAGGCCGGGAGTAGTTGCCCTGCACAGCTAGGTCTCACAGATGGAGCTCTGTTTACTCTAAGTATGGGATTGATGCCAGGGGAAAACTTCCTGTATGTCCCTGGCCAACAGATCTGAACCTGTCATAGCAATGCGAGGGCGGAACCGGGATACTAAATCTATAGTGATTCTGGGCCCCTTTCCATTGGACACCCACCCAGTCAGGGGTTCCCCAAGGCCTAGTGGCTGCCACTTCACAGCTCCAGGGTGGCCACTCTCTGCTTCCTCCCCCATCAGAATTCCCCAGTCCTCAGTCCAAGGGTTCAGGCAGCTTTGAGGCAGGGCTCCATTCATTCAATCAGGTCTGTACCTTGAGTTCTTCTGGTGTAGCCCCTGGGGGATGCCATGCTACCTGCAAGACCAGGGTCCCCGGTCACCATGGTGATCAGCCCAAGGGTACCAGATTTGTTCATTCTTCTGGTCGTCCATGGAGTTTGTACTATTCTTTGCCAGTACCAAGATGTCCACTCTATTTTGGGTATTCCTTACTTATCCTACTTGGTAGAGAAGCCAGGAAAAGGACGACCTTCCACAAGAGGGGCTGATGCCGGGGGTGCAACAATGGGCTCCACGGAAAGCAGTACTTAAGAGTCTGGCACAGGACCGGGCAGGGTTCCATTCTGTTGTGGAGGGGATTGCTATGAGTCAGAACCGACTTGGAAGCTTCTAGCAACAATGTCAGCAACTATTTTCTTGGTCATAAACACTCATCCCTCCCCCCAACACACACAAAATACACTCATTCTCTCCAGCAAAAAAAAGTTGAACCAATCACACCAGGGCCAGAGTTCAATCTCTTATGATAGTCTACAAACAGAATATTAAAAATTATCTGCCGCCCTCTGCCTCACATCCGTACTCAATATACACAGTTGAACAGGAAAAGAATAATCACTGGGATAAACACCCCCATTTAGAAAGAGAAGGGCTGGGAAGCAAGCAATCATTGCCAGTTCTTAGAATTCCCAAATCCTGCGGCATATAGGGAGGATTCTTTGTGCAGATCCCTATTCAATCTCTATGCTGAGCAAGTAATCAGGATTGGAGGAAGCTTATTAACAACCTGGGATACTCAGATGACACGACCTTGCCTGCTGAAAGTGAGGAGAAATTGAAGCACTTGCTGATGAAGACCAAGGATTGTACCTTCAGTATGGATTATAACTCAATATAAAAAGACCAAAATCCTCACAACTGGACCAATAGGAAACATCCTGATGAATGGAAAACAGATAGAAGTTGTCAAGGATTTCATCTTGCCTGGATCCTCAAACAATGCTCATGAAAGCACAGTCAAGAGATCAAATGGCACATTGTATTAAGTAACTCTCCTGTACAAGACCTCTTTTTAAAAAATAATTTTATTGAGGCTCTTACAGCTCCTATAACAATCCAAACATCAATTGTAACAAGCACATTTATACATATGTTGCCATCATTTTCAAAACATTTTCTTTCTACTTGAACTCCTCTGTTTCCTCTACCCTCTCCACCCTCCTACCCTCCTGAACCCTTGATAAATTATAAATTGTTGTTGTTTTCATATTCTACACTGACCACTGTCTCCATTCACCCATTTCCTGTTGTTCATTTCCCTCCGTGAGGTGTGTGTTCCTCCCAATCCCTCCCATCTCTCCGCCCTCACACTTTCCTCCTACCTTCATGGCATCACTACTCCCATTATTGTTCCTGAGGAGTTTATCTTTTTTGGAATCCATGTGTTGAGAACTCTTATCTGTACCAGTGTATGTGCTCCAGTCTAGCTGGATTTGTAAGGCAGAACTAAGGTCATGATAGTGGCAACATTGGGGGTGGTGTAAGGGAGGTGGCATTAAAGAACTGGAGGACTGTTGTATGTTTCATCGATGCTGTACTGCACACTGACTGTCTCGCCCCTTTCCTGTGAACCTCTGTGAGGGGATGTCCACAGATGGGCTTTGGCTTTGCACTCTGACTTCCCCCTGTTTGCATCGAAATGATAATTTGTTTTGAGTCTTCTGGTGCCTGAGACCTGATCCCATTGACACCTTGTGATCACACACGCTGGTGTGCTTCTTCCATGTGGGCATTGTTACTTCCCTGCTAGAATGCCACTTGTTTAACTTCAAACCTTTAAGATCCTCTATCTTCTAATAGCCAGGCACCAGCAGCTTTCTTCACCACAGTTGCTTAAGCACCCATTTTGTCTTCAGTGATTGTGTTGGGAAGGTGAGCATCACAGAATGCCAGATTAATAGAACAAAGTGTTCTTGTGTTGAGGGCAGACTTGAGTAGAAGCCCAATGCCCATCTGTTACAT
>PVJH01019911.1:0-41708 GCA_004026705.1 Nesogale talazaci | reverse complement strand
GGTAAGTTCCTTGGCATAGTCATTAAAACACAAGTACTGTGGTGTTCTCTGCTTTGAGCTAAGGTTCCACCTGACATCGGCAATGATATCCTTTGTTCCACATCCTCTTCTGAAGCTGGCCTGAACTTCTGGCAGGAGGTTTTCAGTGGCCAATTCCTCCAAAGAAAGCAGCATCCGATTCCTACCGCACACTCTGTTTCCATCAGTCTGGAAGTTCCACTGAAGCCTGTTTGTTTTAGAGGCCCCTGCTGCCATTGGAAATACCAGAGACACAGCTCCCCTCACCCCAGTAACATGCAAGCCCCCAGAGCCCAGCACACTGGCCAATAAGTTGTTCAATTCACATGAGACATACCTTGTCTATGCTAGGAAATTTTTAAAAATAATTTTGTTGGGGGCTCTTACCACAATCCATCCATCCATCCATTGTGTCAAGCACATGAGTATGTATGTTACCGTCATCATTTCCAAAACATTTTCTTTCTACTTGAGCCCTTAGGATCAGCTCCTCATTTTTCCCTACCTCCCCTGCTCTCCTGCCTTCACGAACCCTGGATAATTTATTTTATTTTTTTTCACATCTTTCACCAACCACAGTCTCCCTTCACCCCCTTTTCTGTTGTTCACCCTGGGGGAGGGAGTTCTATGGTGATCCTTGTGTTCAGTTCCTCCTTTTCCCACCTTCCCTTACCCTTCTGGTATAGCTCATCTCATAATTGGTGCTGAGAGATTTATCTGTCCTGGATTCCCTGTGTTTCCAGCTCTGATCTCTACCAGTGTACATCCTCTGGTCTAGCCAGATTTGTAAGATAGAATTGGGGTCATGGTAGTTGGGGGCAAGGAAACATTAAAGAATAGGGGGAAATTGTATGTTTCATCAGGGTTATACGGCACCCTGACTGGTTCGTCTCTCCCTTGATACCCTTCTGTAAAGGGATGTCCAATTGTCCACAGAGGGGCTTTGGGTCTCCACTCTGCACTCCTCCTCATTCACATTGATATGATTTTTTTGTTCTGGGTCTTTGATGCCTGATCCCTGATCCCATCGACACCTCATGGTCACACAGGCTGGTGTGCTTCTTCCAGGTGGACTTTTTTGTTTATCAGCTAAATGACCTCTTGTTTATCTTCAAGCCTCTAAGGCCCCAGATGTTATATCTCTTGATAGCCAGGCACCATCAGCTTTCTTTGTCACATTTGCTGTACACCCATTTTGTCTTCAGCATATAAGGAAGGTGAGCATCAGGGAATACCAGATTATCAGAACAAAGCATTCATATGTTGAGGGACTACTAGAGTAGAGGCCCAATGTCCATATGCTACCTTGATACTTATAAGTATAAATATATGTGCATAAATCTATCTCCCTATTGTTATATATAAATGCATTTACATATGTACATGCCTGTATTTAGACCTATACATGTCCTTTGCCTCCTACTTCTTTCTTCTATTTCCTTTTACTTTCTTTTTGTCCCACTGTCATGTTGGCCTTCATTCAGGTTTCAGTAATTCCTCTCAATTACATTGCCCTTGATCAAGCCCTCCCAAGCATCCTATGCCCTTCTCACTGTCGATATTTAGATCACTTGTTGTTCCCTTGTCCCTGGGTTTTTTGGCTCTCTCCTTCCTGTCCCCCAACTCCCCCTCTCCCACGTCCCCTAGAAGTGTTGGTCCTGTTGCTTTCCCCTCCAAATCGTTTAGCCTACCTATCTTATCTAGAGAGATGTGCAAAAACAGTAATAAACACAAAAAGGAAGCAACACCAAAAAAAAACAAAGAAAAGCCTATAAAGGGTTCCAGGTCTGTTTATTGACCTTTGTGAGTGTTTTCCCGTCAAGTCTGATGGGGTGCCACAACCTGCTCCAGAAGTCTATTTTGGGGATTCCTTGTGGACTTCATTGCTTTGCCTTCCTTGGCGCTCTGTTGCACACCCTTAGTGTTTTGCCGCAGTACGTGGTGTTGGATCAGACACATCTCCTGCACCGTGTCCCCAGTGCTGTCCCCCTGTACTGCTATGAGTCTCTGGGGGATGTCCTGTCTCATGGTGCAGCAGGCCCCATGGTCCTCTCTGTCCATTGGCTGCTCTGAGCAGGAATGTCATCCTCAGGGCTTGGTGGACCAGTGTGTGTTCCATTCTCTCTTTCTCTCTCCTCCCCTCTTAGCTTGCTCCTGTGTGCTCTGATCAGACGTGCTTCTCTCCCTGAGCTGTAGCTTCAGTGCTGTCCTCTGTACAGCATTCTTTGGGGGCATGGGGGGAGAGTACATAGAGCTGGGATTGGGGTCGACCCTACAGACCTCTCTTTGGTTCTCTGCTTCGTGTCGGTATGTTGCATTCATGTCTTGCAGGCAGGAGATTTTGAAGACAGCTACTCGGCCAATTGACTAGCAAAGAACCATATTTGTACGCATTTCAAAGAAAGGGGATCCAACAGAATGCTCAAATATTAGAATGATACCGTTGACATGACCTAGAAGTAAAACTGTGCTGAATGTCATCCAAGAACAATCGCAACATTACGTTGACAGGGAGCTGCCAGAGGTTCAGGCCAGATTCAGAAGAGGACATGGAACGAGGAATAGCGTTGCTGATGTTGGATGGATCATAGCTCGAAACAGGGAATACCAGAGAGATATTTGCTTGTGTTTTATTGACTATCCCAAGGCCTTCAACTGTGCAGATCATAACAAGCTATGGAAAACCTTGAGTAGGATGGGAATTTCAGGACCCTTCTTTGTGCTCATGTGGAATTTCTGCACGGATCATAAGACGGTTGTGTAACAGGAACAAGTGAATGAGGGGTGTTTTAAAACCAGGAAAGGTGTGCGTCATGGTTGTATCCTTTTACCATAATCATCCAATCTCTATACTAAAAAATCATCAGAAAAATTGCATGCTCTATGGGAGAATGTGGCATCAGACTAGGAGGAAGGCATTTCAACAAACTGTGATATGCACATGACTCTTCTGATTTGCTGAAGGCGGGGAGGACTTGAGGCACCTGCTGGTGAAGATCAGGAAGTGCAGCCTTCCATGGGGATGACAGCTCAATGCAAAGAAGTCCCAAATCCTCCCAAGTGGACCAATCGGTCCCATGAAGAATTTCATCTCCCTTGGATCCACAGTCATTGCTTCTGGAAGCAGCAGTCCAGAGATGAAAGGACACATTGCATTGGGTAAATCTGCTCCAGAAGACCTCTTGAGGGTATTGAAAAGCAAGGACCTTCCTCTGAGGGCTAAGGTGCCCCTGACCAACACGGGGATACAGCGTTGTTTAAAATCAGGAAATGTGTGTGTCGAGGCAACATTCTTTCACCATGCTGACTCAATGTGTGCTATGAACAGAGACTCCCAGAGGCTGGATGGTGTGCAGAAAAAACACAGCACCAAGCCTAGAGGAAGACCTGTTACCCACTTGCAATGTCTTGATGACACAATCTCTCTCACTGAAAGCCGTGAAGACTTAAAACCCTGGCTGATGACAATCCAGGGCCCCCTGTCCGTGTGAATCACACTTCCATGTAAGAAACCCAGCAGCCTCATGAGTGAGTCCAAGAGCACCATTGTGATGAATGCAGGAGAAATGTGTGTTATCCAGGAGTTCATCTGATATGGATTCATGATCAGTGCTCATAGCCATCAAGAACTCAAGCAATATATCCTGCTGGGCAAATATCCTGCAAGAGGGGTCCGTAAAGTATTATGAGGCAAAGATGTCACTTTGAAAACTGAGGTGCACCGGACCCAACCCATGGTATTCTCGACCGCTTCATGTGCATGTGAAACCAGGACCATGAGTAAGAACGAGACGCCAAGTAAGAAATGATGTTTTTGAACTGTGCTGCTGGTGAAGGATATTGTATAAACCATGGGTGCAGGGCAGGGAAAAAGTACATCTGTCTTGACAAAAGGACGGCCAGGAGGGTCCTTAGAAGTGAAGACGGTGAGACTTTGTATCAGGGGGACCTAAAACTTTTAAAAAGGGGGCCCAGTTCACTGTTTCAGGGCCTGACTACAGTTAAAAAGAAAACTATGAACAAATTCACTGCAGGCCTGGGATGAGTCAGCTGCTAAATAGGACCGTCAGTGGCAGCAAAAACGCCCGGCGGCCAGATAAATGTCCTCGGCTGGCTGCATGTGGCCCACGGGCCTTAGATTGAGGACCCCCGCCTGATATCGAGTATTGTGAACATATAATCGGGAAAGACCAGACCACTCCGTTGAGAGGAATATCATGCTTGGTGCCGCATCTGTGGAAAAGAAGAAAACTGCCAATGACATGGATGGGCACAGCGGCTGCATCAATGGACTCGATCAGAACAATGATTGTGAGGGTGGTGCCGTATAGGGCAGTGTTTTGTTCTGCTTGTACATAGGTTGGCTATGGGGCAGAATCAACTTGACATCAACTAACAGTAGCAGTGTGTGCTTATGTATGTATACACACTGTGGCGGCCATGTGCTTATGTTAATTTCATGAATGAGCTGTAGGGGTGGAGCCTAGCCTGTTCATCCAGAGATAGGCATGGAGTAGCCCATGAGGCCTCCAGGTGGGCATGGCTTTCTCCTGAGACTTCTGGGAGATCTCGCGATATTTCCCTGATAGAGATGAGAAGCTATCTCCCCAGTTGTTGAGAGTTAGTCTCAGAGACGATGAATTATGGAGAAGACAAGATGCAGTGTCTGAGGAGCTGAACCAGAGGAGAAGCCACACGGCCTTACCCTGATGGACCCAGACCTCTGAAGCTGGAGAAGCCACGTGGAGACCCCTGCCAGTGCTGGGTGGTCTCTACCACCACTGGATGCTGTTGATGGATCCTGAGCCCTGGAAGCGAGGAGTCATGGGGAGACCCCTGCCAGAGCTGGGACTCTTGCACCCACTGGCCTGTGACTTTGTGAGCCGGAAGATGTTATAGACTGGTATCGGGCATATGGGTTAATACTGGACTTATGACTTTGAACTGGACTGGTTTGGGATGCTTTCTTAAAGTCCTATTCCTCTTGTATATAAACTGTACCCTTATATCCATATGCATGTCTATGAATTTGTTTCTGTAGTCTACCCGGACTCACACACACACACACACACACACACACACACACACACACAAGGGGTTATCTCCCAAATGGGCTTTTTTCCCCCAAAGCTATGCTTTTGAATTCTTTTCTAAGACAACCTTATCACCTTCAAAGTATTCATCATTACACTTAATACATTTGTCAAATCTGCGATTCCATTGTTGAAAACAGTTTTCAAACTTATCTGTTTGGAGGGCTGACAGCACTGCCCTAGTTTTTGCTTCACCTCTTCTACATCAAATCACTGTCTTTTCATGTCCCTCTTCATTCCTTGAAACAAAAAAGAAGTCGCATAGTCAGGTCAGGTGAGTACGTTGTGTGTGGCAGCAAAGACGTGCTAATTTTTGCCCAAAACTGGTCACTGAGATGGCTGTGTGAGCAGAGACATTGTCATGGTGGCAAAATCAGTCTCCCATCTGCCACAAATCAGGCCTTCTGTGCCACACACTGTTACACAATCCTTCCAGAATCTCTATATAGAAAGTTTAATTAACAATTTGTTGACCTGGTGGAACCAACTCCAAATAGACTAGGAGTGGACATTTTCATCCATTCAGGAGATTGATGGACGTTTGTCAGCAATCAACATTTCACCTCTTTTGAAATGAGAACCCCACTGATACACTTTCCCCGTAGCGCTGTCCTGGTAAGCTGCATCCAACATCACAACAGTTTCTGTGGCATTTTTCCCAAAACAAAATTTCACAGCCCCTCGCTGTTCTCTCAAATCAGCCAGCACCAAAAAAAAAAAAAAAAAGGAGGTTGGAGGGAAACTGCTTTCATGAAAAAATTCACTGTGACCAGAGAGAACTTTCCCAAGCAACGCCACTGGGTGTACTAACTCAGAGCGAGTTGCTCAGTGCTCGCTCGCTCGCAGGAAAAACAGGTACTACAAAAGCTTCACCCTGCCCACCCAATTTCGGTGTGGTGTGTGTGTGTGTGTGTGTGTATGTGTGTTTGGGAGGGCATATATATATCAGCAACAAATAATTGCTATGGTAGTCAGATGACTTTATGTCAACTGGAAGATGAACAAAAATGTTGAGGCAAAATCTGTCAAAGCCTAATGATGCCTCTTTGGGGAGGGGGTGGAGGGGGGGGTGTTGGCCTTCTCATAATTAGGAAGTAAAGAGACTGAGAATCTCCTTCTCTGTGTGCCCCTTATCTTCTTACTTCCTGCAACTCTGACTCTAACCCTGAGAGCTACGGGTGTCCTGTTCTGTTCCCAGTGACCCTGGATCCCCTTGACTGCACCCACTGGCCTGTGACCTTTCTGTTTTCCACATCACCGTTCTCTATCATGGCATGTGACCACGTGAGTGTGAAGAGGGCCTTGTGGACGAGCACAAGGACGTGAACTGAACCGGGCAGGAATGCCTCCTTGATAGACACATCCTTCTTAATTTAAAGCTCTTTCTTGCACATGGAGGCTTGTCCCTGTACTTGCTCGTCTAGACAACCAGGTCTAACACGGCGGCCATTGAGCCTATGCAACCTGGATGTTAAAGCAGAACTGGGACCATGGAATCTCCACAGACGGGGTTTCTTACTGTCCTTCTGTTGCAGACCAGGAACGACGCAGTGCTTGATAACCGGCGGGCGGTGGTTAGTAACCGCTAACCAAACGGTTGGTAGATTTTACTCGTTGAGTGATCCCAGGAGTGTTCGTCTGGGTAGAGAAGCAAAATTCATAAGCACGCATATGGATGGAAGGGAGAGGTGTATATACAAGAGCAATGGAACATTGAGAAAAACATCCCAACCCAGTCCAGTCCAAGCTCCTAAGTCCGATATTAGCCCATCTCTCCAATACCCATCTCTAAAATCCTCTTCAGACTCACGGAGCACATGCAATGATGCCAATCACAGTCCAGTGGGTAGAAAGGCTTCGGATCAAGTGGCGTTGTACGCATCTCAGCGCCGGCAGGGGTCTCCGCATGGCTTCTCAGCACCCAGGGCTGTGTCAGGGTGGGTCCAGGTGGCTTCTCCACAGGGATGATGTCTCACAGGAAGTGAGCCCTGCCAGTCGAGGGTCTCCAAGGGAATGAACCGAGAGCGATAGTGTCTCCTGCCTCCAAGAAGGAATGACCCCAGTTCCCGGAGTTCTCAGGAGGCCAGGCCCACACAGAGGTCTCATTGGCTCTCTCCAGCTAGACAGGCTAGACTCCACCCCTACACTCTTCATCCTCAATTTGACACCAGATTAGGTGGTTTTTTCATAAAGCGGTGTGCTTGGAAGACCCTGTCGGGCAATTCAAATCTGTCCCACAAGGCCCAGTGAGTTTGAAATCAATGTGACAGCAAGGGATTTTTATATTTGGGCATTTTTCAGGTGCTGCTCTTCAGGTTTTTCTGTTTGGCTAGTGCCAAGACACTTCCCCAGAAGGGGGAGGGGGGAGGGCGTAATCTAGTTTTATGGGGACGGGGAGTTCTGTGCAGTAGGCTGTGTTTTTGTTTGTTTGTTTGTCTGCTTCTTTTTGGAGAACAGAGAAGGTGTGGGAGTTTCTTTAATCATCTCCGTTTCCCCAAGGCTCCACACAGGCTCAAAACAAACTATGGATAGTGTAGAAAAAGAATAGGAACTCCAGAACACATCATAGTGCTCATCTATGGACTTGTACGTGGATCAAGAGGCAGGGAGGCAAACAGAACAAAGGTCACCATATGGTTTAAAGTGGGAAAAGGTCCATCCTCTTACCATACTTATTCCATCTGGATGTTGACCAAACAATCAGAGAAGCTGGATTATAAGGAATGGGTTATTGACAACCTGATAGATGCACTTCAAGAAATGATGCATCTTAATTGTGGCGCCCGAGAAGAATATTGACAGTACTAAATGAACAAACATTTTTTAAAATCATTTTATTGGGGGCTCATGTAGCTCTTTTCCCGATCAATATATGCATCTCTTGTATGCAAACCACATTTGTACATTTGTTACAATCATTCTCAAAACATTTTCTTTCTACTTAAGTCCTCGGTATTAGCTCCTCATATTTCCCCTCCGTCCCCACTCCCTCCTTCCTCCTGAACTCTTGATAATATACAAATTATTATTATTTTGTCATATCACACGCTGCCCAATGTCTCTCTTTACCTACTTCCCTGTTGTTCTTACCCCAGGGAGGAGTAAGTGATATTAGACCCTTGTAATCGGTTCCCCCTTTCTACTCCACCTTCCCTCCATCCTCCTGGTATCACCACTTTCACCACTGGTCCTGAAGGGATCATCTGCCTTTCATTCCTCATGTTTCCGGTTCCTGTCTGTACCAGTGTACATCTCCTGGTCTAGCTGGGTTTTTATGGTAGAATTGGTATCATGACAGTGGCGGGAAGAAAGCATTTAAGAACTGGAGCAAAGTTGCATATTTCATCGTTGCCACCCTGTACTTTGACTGGCTCGTCTCCTCCCCGTAACCCTTCTGTACGAAGCTGTCACTTCACCTACAGATGGGTTTGGGGTCCCCAGCCTGCACTCCCCCTCATTTATAATGATATAATTTTTAGACAAACAAACATTTTTTTCTTGGAAGAGGTGCCGCCAGAATGTTCCTTAGAGACAAGGAGGGGGAGATTTTGCCTCAAGTACTTGGATCATGTTGTCAGGAGAGACCACTCTCTAGAGCAAGACTTCATGCTCGGTCAAGTGGAGGCACAGCAAAAAAAAAAGAAGAAGAAGAAGCCCTCCCTGAGGTGGATGGACACAGCAGTGCAACAAGGGGTTGAAGCATTGGAACAACCGTGAGGACAACACAGAACCAGGCAGTGTTGCGTTCTGTGATGCCTAAGGTTGTCATGTCCCCACATCGAGGGCACCTGACGGCAACCTCTGCAGATGACACAACCTGGCTTACTGAAGATGAAGAGGACGCAAAGCACTTGCTGAGGAAGATTGTGTTAGACCAGGTTGCCTAGAGAAACAAATCCAGGGACACTCCTACATGTGTAAGAGGGAGTTTCATATCAAGCAGTAATGGTTTATGAAGAAAACATCCCAGCCTAGTCCAGACCAAGTCCTTAAGCCCGATGTGAGTCCATAAGTCTGATGCCCGGCCATAAATGCCCCTTCAGACTCACCCAGCAGGTGCGATGATGCACAATGCAGGAAGACCCCAGTTCGGTGGGTGCAAAGTCTTGTGGATCCAATGGCGGTGGAAGCAGCGCCAAGGCTCTCTCGGGGCTTAGCGTGGCTCTGCGTGACTTGCCAACAAGAAGGTGAAAACAGAAAGATGGGGGGAAGGAAGGGGCTGACCTCCAGGGAGCTGTTTAGCTTAGTCACACGCCAATCAAGCTGCAACCTGATTGGCAGGCTAAGCTCTACTCACGTGTCCCTACAGGAACCGGGTTCTGACTGCCACAAAGTTCAAGGATTGCAGGCTTCAATACGGATTGCTATGATGTTAGAGTACAAAAAGCACCACAATCTCAACTGTAACTTAAATGTTCTTTTATTGAGGAGTCTTACAGCTCGTGTAACAACCCATACATCAATTGTAGCAAATACATTTGCACGTATACTGCCATCATTGTTTTCTAGACATTTGTTTTCTATTGAGCCACTGATGTCAACTCCTCTTCTTTCCCCTCCCTCCCCCCACTCCCAGGGCCCCTTGATAAATGATCAAGTATTGTTTTCATATCTTACACCGACTGCTGTCTCCCTTCCCCCCACAGTTTCTGTTGTTTGGAGACGGGGTGCAGGTAGGTGTCCACCGTGCTGTTTGACTCCCCCTTCCTCAACTATAACTTAAAGGGAACACTTACTAAGTCTTAAAAGACACAAGCACATCATCTGGATGAGAGAGGCCTTGAGCATGAGGTCAACATGGCAACAGAGGATTCACAATTAGGGAGCTGGGTAAATAGGGAAACTGTCGCAAATTCATGATTGGTGACAGAATCATACTTCAGTTACAGGTGGGACTCTAGGTCCAGGGACAGGACCCTGATTGGGGTACATACACTGTTAGATAGAAGGGCTTACAAGATTGGTCCAGGGCTTTCCAACCAAGGAAGTCGGGACAAGATTGAGAGAGCAGAATTCAAGACTCTTTAACCCCCTATTATTTTCCCCAGTGAGGGGACCGCCGTCAAGAGCACACCAAGTCAAGGCCCTAAAAGAGGCCCTAAAAGGCCCTAAAAGAGACTCCCCCTGTCTGGGCTGACTGGAATGGAGTGCAGGTGACCCACTTTCTAATACACTCTCCCTAAAGCCAAAGTTACCTACATCCTTGGTTGATGATCAGAACATATTCAATGGAGGCTTCATTTAAGGTCCCCACAAATGGAGGTGGGGCTGTCATTGGCACCCATAGCCTTTGGCAAATGGGGGCGCTGATAACTTGAGTTCCAATCCACAACTCAGTGTAAAGAAAAGCAAAATCATCCCCACTAGGCCATTCCGTCACATCACGATAAATGGAGGGGAAAGACGGACGCCATCAAGGATTTCATCGTGCTTGGATCCACAATCAATGGTCATGGAAGAGATTAAATGGGACATGTCCTTGGGTAACTCAACTGCACAAGACCTCAGCACCTTTAAGGTGTTGAAAAGCGAGGAGGTTGCTTTGAGGACCGAGATGTGTCTACCCAGCCGTGGTATTGTCAGTCAGCTCATGTCCGTGTGATGGATGGTCCTGAGGAAGACTGAAGAAGAATCCATGCATTTGAATTATGGTGCTGGCCGAGAACATTGACAGTACCACCAAATGTGTCTGGAGGAAGTACAGCCAGAATGATCCGTAGAGGCCAGACTGGGGAGACTTAGCTTCGCACGCTGTGGACACATTGTCAGGAGGAAGCCGTCTCTGAAGAAGGACAGGTCTTCTCAAGTCGAGGGGCGGTCTTCAAGAAGATGAGCTAACACAGTGACTGCAACCATGGGCTCCCACATCAGAACAATGGTGAGGACGGTGGAGGCCCATGCTAGTTGTCCACACGGCGGCCATGAGTTAGAACTGACTCAAAGGTACCTCACGAGGACATTTTTCCGATGCCACGGGGTTCAGTGAAATTCAACAGGAACGAGGCAGGCGATCAGAGTTCACCCATCTTAGAACCCAAAGGCTGGCACATGCATTTGTGTGGGAGTGTTCCTATGGACGGTGCCCAGAGGCACAGCCTTTCAATAACTGGCCCTTTTGTGACCAATGGGATACATAGTGCCCACCTTTATCTCCTCCCCCTCCCCCCGACCTCTGGTGTTTCGTGGAAGGCTTTTATATCACTCTTAGTACATGTCATCATTTGATGGGGCTTGTGTAACTGTGTGAATCTGAAAACACAGGTCTCTTTTCACCAACTTCAGCCCCAGAGATCCCCCAGGACCTGGGCATTCCTATTCATTGCTATCAGAATCTATGTTGCTGCTTGATACTGTCGATGTGGGTCTGTGTTAGTCTGGGTAGACTAGAGAAACAAATCCAATTAAACTCTTATGTATATAAGAAAGAGCTTTATATACAAGAGCAAATGTACATCAAGAAAATATCCCAGTCCAGTCCAGGTCCTAAGTCTGATACTAGCCCATATGTCCGATACCAATCCATAAGTTCTCTTCAGACTCACAAAGCACATGCAATGACAACGGAACAATCACAGGCCAGTGGATGCAGAGTCTTGTGGTCCCAGTGGCAGCCGAAGCATCTCAGCACTGGCAGGGGTCTCCTGTGGCTCCTCTAGTTTCCAGGGCTCAGAGTCTATCAGCATGCTGCCATGTGTCTTGTCAGCTGCAAAGTCTCCCAGGGAGTGAGCAGAGAGATAGTGTCTCCTGTGGGAGGGAGGCAGGACTTTTCCACAATTATATACTCCAAAATATCAAGCAAACTATTTATCAGTATTTAGTTGGAAGTCAGTGGTTAGCTATTCTCCCTGAAGCTCCCAGTTATCTGAGACCTTTGTGTATCTCACAGTAGAGCTGACTCCCCTGCTGTTAGGATGATGGTTCGCTTCCATTGAAGTCTGTGATTAGATTCACACACTGATGTCAATGATCTCTGGTGTAACCTGTTTAGCCACATGCAAGAGTCTGAGGTCTGGTCTTGTCGCATGGGACCCCAACACCTCCCTTTCCTATAACATGTGCATAGAGCACAACCTCTTCCTGTGATGTATGTCCTTATCTGTAATTAGGAGACTGGCATGGCTCCAAAGAGTATAGAAGGATTAGACATAAGAAAGAGACTCTCTCTCTCCTCTCCCTGCCCCCCCCCCCCCCCCCCCCCCCCCCCCCCCCCCCCCCCCCCCCCCCCCCGCTCTCTCCACCTCTCATTCCTCCCTCTCTCGAGCCCACTCAGCTCCTCTCCCTCATGTAATCCCTTCCCCACTCGCTGTCTCTCCACATGGACGGCCCCATCGGTGGAGGTGAGCATGCTGCTCGGATGTGATCTACGTCTGACTCTTATGATGTCTTTCTGTCTCATGCACTCTATAACATTACCATAATAAATAGTAATTATCGCTGTACAACTGGGCCTATCGAACCGGTGATGTAGGATTCAGAGGCTGGCCTTCCTCTGATAGTCCCCTGCCTCCACAAAGGAAGGACCACATTTCCCAGAATTCTCAGGGGAAGGCCATGTCCGCACAGAGGTCTCATGAGCTATCTTCAGAGTGACAGACTAGACTGAACCCCTACATGCCTCATCCTCAAAGTGACGCCAGATTAGGTGACGGCCACAGACTCTGACCCAATTCAGCCCCACGGGCAACAGAACAGAACACTGCCCGGTCCTGGCCCAGCCCCACTATCTTGACACAGAAATTCAAAGTCATCACAATGATGCTTGAGTCCTTTGCTGCTAACACTGCGTCGATCTTCTTATCAAGGGTCTTCTTTTTCACTGATCCTCTCCTTTCAAACCAAGCAGGCTGTCTTTCCTCCCAGATCCAGTCTCTCCTGACCACATGTCCCGAGGATGTGAGATGGACTCTCCTCAAAGGAGCATGTGGTAGCCACATCATCTACTGTCCATCTGTGGCTTCAGAGTGAATGGGGTGGAGTTTGGCCTGTCAGTTGGATCCCAGCTTGATGACCTCATTTGGAGGTGCTAAGGTGATAAGTACCTCATTGGAGGTGGGGCACACGCTCTCCCTCCCTGAGGGACTCTGCTGACAAGACATGGAACTATCCTAGTGTCCTGAGCCGGAACAGCCCCGTGGAGACCCCTGCCAGTGCTGAGATCCACAAGACTTGTGGACCCACAAGAGTTCCCACCCAGGAGCCTGTGATCGTCCTGCATTCGGCATGCGTTTCGTGAGTTTGAAGAGGACTTTATAGATTTTTATCAGACGTAGGGGCCGATATTGAACTTATGGACTTGATCCGGACTGGGAAGTTTTCTCAATATCCAATGACTCTTGCTTATAACATTTTCTTATACACATATGAGTGTCTATGAATTTGTATCTCTAGTCAACCCAGACTAACACAGGGCATCAAGGCTGCAGGTCTTCCAAAACAGATCTGTTCATTCTGCAGCCCGTGCTTGATTCTGTTTTCTTCACTAGCACCCCAATTCAAAGACATCCATATTTTTCCAGTCTTCCTCATTTCTTGCCCAGCTTCCACATGCATATGAGGTCGTAAAAAAAACTCCCTCGGCCTGGGTCAGGAGCACCTGAGACCACAAAGACACGCTTTGCCTTTGCACAAAGAGGTTTGTTTTAAAGAGATTCCGGACAACTGCAAAGCCCCAGCTCCCCAAAGTAAATAACTCGAACTAAATCTGTTCGTTCAAAATAGCTTCTGTGAGTGAAAGCACGTGACTTCATCAAAAACCATGAAATTTCAGAACGGGCAATAATTCTGCTTGGGAAGGATGGAAAACTCTGGGGTTGCAAGCCATCTAGCAGTGGGGCATTCCCCCCCGATGACAGTGCCTCTGAGAAATGACATCGAGATCTTTCCATTTTAGCAAAACTGATCTCTCGGCCCTTCTTGAAGGCCCAGTGTCCACAAACGAGTGGCAGGAGGCCCGAGAGGAAGAGACTGAAGGCCGTGTTCTCTACACTGCTGGTATGCACAGCAGTGCGTTTCAACCTTCCTCGTGTCTCAGCCCGTTCATACGGTTCATCGTGTGGTGGCAACCACCCCCACCCCCAGCCATGAAATTATTTTCGTTGCTGATTCATCACTGTCATCTTGCTACTGGGATGAATCAGGTGACCCCTGTGAAAGGGCCACTCGATCCCCAAAGGGGTCGCCACTCACAGGTTGAGAATCGCTGTGTTCTAGGGTCAGACTCCTGCCACTCGCACGGTTCCTCCATTGAATAGCTGTGGTCCCTTCCCCAAAGTGTCGTTATGCAAATGAACAGGCGCAGAGCCGCGGTGCCCCATCTGTTTAGGGCTCCGTGCACAAACTGCGGGGGTGCAGACAAGGAAGCCACACGGGAATGTCCCCACAGGCACACAGGCCTTCTTGGCCCTGGCAGCAGTTGCAAAAACAAGAGTTGAGTTTGTCATGCGCCAGATGTAGACCATGTAAGAAACACCTCGCCCCACCCTGTGTGTTCTGAAACTGGCACTCTCTAACCGTCCTTTCCCAGCGAGCCTGAATACACTCGGGTGACATCAGGACACCGGCACCAGCTGCCACCGTGAACGTGTTAAGAAGGATGCAGGCCACCTAGAGCATGAAGGGGAGCCTGAGCCAAGTCCCAGTCTCTCCAGTCACCTCATGGACCCTGTGAAAGCTGGATGAACGGATAAGTTTGAGTGGTGGGTGCTGTTGAAGATGATGCAAAGTACCGGGGCATGTGAGAAAAGCAAATGAATCTATGTTAGAAGAAGGACGGCCGGAATGCTCCTTAAAAATGAGAATGATGAGACTTCCTCTCATGCTCATACTTTGAGCCTGTGGTCAGAGGAGACCAGTCTCCACATAACACCGTGCTTTGACCAATCTCTGTGGTGCTCCCAGGGGCTGCTGGGTCCTCTCTGACTCATAACAAAGCCTGTGTACAAGAGAGGGAAGCATTACCGGGCCCTGCACCATGGTCCCAACTGTTGGTATGTTGGTTACGCCTACAGGGCTGATTCATCATATTGAGGCGCTTCTCCTTTTGCTTTTACCCCCTCTTTATCAAGCCTGGTACTGTTCCCCAGCAACTGGTCCTTTCTGATAACAGGGCCAAAGGGCCTAGGGCCAAGTCTCTCTGGCCTCACTTCTAAGGAGACTCGTGGCTGTCCTTCTTCATCAGGCTGATGTTGGGTGCCAACGAGTCTGGTCCAACACATCACAGCCCTGTGAGCCACAGAGGGGGAGACTGGCCAGTTCTGTTCCATCTTCACAAGCCTTATGTCTGAGCTCATTGTTACACCCACTGGGTCCAGCCTTCCTCCCCTTCACCGCCCCTCGACTTTACCAGGCATGACGTCCTTCTCCAGGGACTGGTCTCTTCTGACCAAAAGTCCGAAGTCTGTCAGACGAAGCTTCGCCTACTTTGCCTCTAAGGAGCACTCTGGTTGTACTTCTTACGAGAAAAGATTCGGTGGTCCTGCTTTCAAGATTCCTTGTCAGAGCTCTTGCGCTTGGATCTTCGGACCAGCAGGCTGACTTGTAAGTCCTGTGCCTCCATCTCCAAGCGACACTACCTGTGGGATACCTAATCTGTGCACTGTGTTGCTGGGAGTTGAGGTTCCTTCAAGCCCTGCTTCACCACGCTCCTGGAATAGACATCTCTTGAACTGGGGACTATTGGACTCTGTCAGCTGGCTGACCTGCCTTGCTGTTTGCTACTTGTGGCCGGACAGCCTGAATTGCTCTACAGAGGACTACTCTGTAGCCCCCAAGACTCGGACTGCCAGTCTACTAGCTGTCTCACGAAAGTGAGTTACACTGAGCCATTCGTACTGTTTTATAGATTCGTTAGCTGTTTATTTCTTACATTAGATATCTTTCTAGCTATATGAAGATATTTTTTAAAAGATTCTTTGTCAGAAAGCTGAGCCCCAGTGGCGTAGTGGTTGTGGGCGGGACTGCGGTCCACTGGAACGGAGGTTCAATTCCAGCCGTGGGGCTGGGCCTCCTACTCCCATCACCGGAGAGCAGCCATGCCAAAAAAAAAAAAAAAGATTCTTTGTCAGCACCACAATTTCAATGCATCGATTCTGCTGTACTCTTCCAGAGCCAATGTCCAAATGTCAAACGCACATGAGGTGATTGAAAGCCCCATGACTGAGGTCAGGCACACCTCAATCCTTGTGGCAGTCATGTACCCTGGTGCCAATTTGTTAACAGTGGAGGGGTGGAGTCACTCTGGAGATAGCCAACGAGACCTCTGTGTGGGCATGGCTTTCTCCTGAGAAGCCTGGGAAATCTCGCGGTACGTTTCCCTCTTGAAGATGCTCGAGGGGAGAGACTGTAGGCTCAGTCTCTTGAAGGCGCTCAACTGACAGGACAACATGGCAGCATGCTGACAGATCTTGAGTTCTGGAAACTGGAGGAGGAGGCCAGAGGAGAAGCCACATGGGCTTACTCTGCGGGAAGCAGACCTCTGAAGCTGGAAAAGCCGCGGGAGGGCCCTGCGAGTGCTGAGATGCTTCTACCGCCGTGGATACACAAGATTCTGCTGGTGATTGTCCTGGCGCCATTGCATGTGCCTCATGAATCTGAAAAAGACTTTATAGACCAGTAACGGGCATATGAGCTAATATCAGACTTGAGGACTTGGACTGGGTTGGGATGCTTTCTCAATGTTCCATTCCTCTTATATATAAATCTCTCCCTTATATTCATATGTGTGTTTATGAATTTGGTTCTCTAGTCTACCTGGACTAACAGAGTCCTAAAAGTAACATCCTTGCTTTTCAACACTTTATTATTTTTTTTTCCAAATGGGATATATTTTTAACATGGTAGTTGCCATCTTTACAACATGTCCATGCACACTCAGAATGATCTGTCTGGGGAGAAATGCCTAAATATGCCTTTTCTTAAAATCCTGTTGGTTTGATGGTTGTAGGCAATTATGTCCACGTCACTGGCAAAGTTATTGCCAAGTCTGTCTAAGGAAGACATGTTTGCAAGAAGAAGGAAAAAATCTGGGGGGAAATTTGTCAGCGGCAGAGCAGAACTCTCAAGGTGAGCGAGCTGGCATCCTGGGGGCTTTTGCTGTGAGTTTTCTCTGTAAAATGGGGAAAATATTTAGCTGAGCCCCGGTGGCGCAGTGGTTGTGTGCGGGACGGCGGCTCACAGGGTTGAAGGTTCAAATCCAGCAACAGCTCTTTAGGAGCAAGGCTGAGCTTCCTACTCCCAGCAGGGCAGTGATGCAAAAGAAAAAGAAAATACATCCAGAACACTTTTTAAAAAATGGGGAGGGAGGACTGAGCTCCAGTGGCATAGTGGTTGTGTGCGGGACTGCAGCCCACAGGGTTGGTGGTTCAAATCCAGCAGCAGCTTTCCAGGAGCAAGACTGGGCTTCCTACTTCCACCAGGGCAGTGATGCGCCCCCCTCCCCCAAAAAAATGGGGGAGAGATTTGTCAATGGGCAGGAAATAAGAGAAGGCGGTGTGAAGTGGGCACTTGCAATCAAGTTTCTTCACAGAATTGTGCAGGGTCACCAAGAAAAATGCTTAGTCTTTCTCTGGAACCAGTTGCGGAATTTTTTCCAATTGCAGTGTGAGAGGTTGAGACGGAGCCGCAGGAAGGAGACAGAGCTCAATTAGGGATGAAAAGCAAAGATATGCTTTAGGTAGGGAAGGGCCTTTGGGGAAGGAAAGGGACAGAGAGAGAGACAGGATGGAGCATCTTGAACTCCTGGGCAAGTCCCAGGGCCTAAGAGTTAGACCAGGGAAGCGCGCCGGTATTGGGACAATGGGATATGTGTGTGTGTGTGTGTATACATATATATATGGTTTGAGCTACAGGTGTGTGGGCTGATGAAAGAAAAGGGAGGTTTCTCATGCTGTCTTTGCAAGTTTCAGATTGAGAGATGACCTGTGAGCAAATCATCTTGTTTTGCAAACTTGTTTCCGGGAGAAAACAAATGTTAGCGGGAGAGCTTCATGCCTTGTCCGGGTAGAGGCTGTGCCACACCTGGGCAGATAAGCTCTGTGAAATGGCAGGGGAAGGATTACAAAGTTCAGCAGGTGGTTCATCTTGTTGTGAGGCACATGGTGCAAAGGGGTGCAAGGGGCTGCCTGGTCCAGGTTGCTGCCTGGTTCGACCCCGGTCCATACACAATAAATGATCTTATCCTGTCTCTTAAGGTAAGTGACTCAGCTGAGGGAAGCCTTTCAAGGTCTCAAAGCAGATGGTTCCTGCTGTTCTTAAGCAAGAACTTAATCTTGTTTCATGAAACAAGCATACTTAATCTTGTTTCATGAAACAGGGCCGGGTCTTACTGCTTTCTCAGAATTTTGTGTCTGCTGAGCAGATGAAGGCTGTTATTTCGACTTCCTCGACACAGGTATGAATATGCAACACCACATTATACCTGGGCAGATGATGGGTTTGTGCTCAAAATTTGTGCTCAATAATCACACTCTGTGCATCAAATGTCTGTCCAGAATGACAGAGATTATTAGGAGCACAAAGTACGAATCCTGGAAGAAGCCTGGGTTAGTCCAGGTAGACTAGAGAAACAAATCCAGAGACACGCATATGGATATAAGGGTACGGTTTATATATCAGAAGAATTAAGAAAGCATTAAGAAAGTATCCCAACCCAGTCCAGTCCAAAGTCACAAGTCTGATATTAGCTCATATGTCCAATACCAGTCTATAAAGTCTCCTTCTGATGCACGAAGTCACAGGCCAGTGGGTGCAGAGTCCCAGCGCCACAAGGGTCCCCTCATGGCTCCTTGCTTCCAAGGCTCAGGGTCCATCAACAGCATCTAGTGGTGGTAGAAGCAACTCAGTGCTGGCAAGGGTTTCCAGGTGGCTTCTCCAACTTCAGAGGTCTGGTTCCATCAGGGCAAGGCGATATGGCTTCTCCTCCGACTCCTGCAGCTGCTCAGATGCTGCCATCTTGTCTTGTTCATAGTTCATTGTCTCTGAGACTAACTCCCAACAACTAGGGAAGATAGCTTCTCATCTCCAAGAGGGAAATATTGTGAGATTTCCCAGAAGTCTCAGGAGAAAGCCATGCCCACACAGAGGCCTCATTGCCTACTCAATGGCTATCTTCAGATGAACAGGCTAGACTCCACCCCTACATCTCCATCATGAAATTAACATAAGCACAAAACCACCACAAACCCTCTCTTTGGTCCTTTTCAGGGGCTACCGAGTCCATTACTACATCATCAGAAATTATCCCAAAGACTTTCACATACGGCTGGCCTTTGCAAATTGATCCCGATTCCAACTTTCCCAGGACCAAAGTAACCATATCCTTGTGCTTGTCTACCATGGGCAGCCTGATGGGTCCATCAACTGATCTATTAAAGTTTGCAAAGTACCCCAATACAGAATAAATTATACCCCAGAGTAGCAAGGGCAGAAAGCTCCCTGAGATTTGCTCCTGTCAGTCCCAAGCAGAGCAAATAGTGAATGTCCTTCTGGGGAATGAAGCCGACTTTCTTCAGAAATGGCACTGGTTTCTCTCTACATCTCCTCATATCTCTCACTGCTCCAATTGACTGTTGTATCATCTGTCTTATCAATGAGTACAATTAAGTGTTTGACACTGGCGGTCTTTGCCAACCTGCCATGTTCTCTTGCCTGCCCCCCACCCACCCATCCACCCCTCTTTTTTAATCCTGTATCAAATCCTCCTTTCCTGGCAGAAATGACCAGCACTGCCGAGTCCGCTTGAGAAGCACCACCAGTCATACTTGGAACAAAATTCTTGTGGCCAGGGGCATTGAGACGTGTGAAGGGCTTCTTTTGTTCCAAAATAGGCAGGGCCCCACTTCAACGGTGTGACCCTTGTCTCCTCCTTCCTGCTTTGTGTCGAAGGCCCAAGCCAAGTACCAAGTTTCTCTGTTTTTCTCTTTAGCTTCTCATTCATTCCGTCGGCCATTCCTGTCTCTGTCAAATGCATTATTTGTCCTCCGATGGTTGATTTGCCAGCATCAACATGGCTGGCACAGCATTAACATGATCTTTATTAGGAGACTCAGGCCTTGGGGTTTGGTTTGGATATTTCCTCTTCTCCTTGGGCATTTTCTGGAGCATTCTCTTCTGGTGACTGGCCATCACCCAAGGAACCATGCCTTGACTCCACTGTCCTTCACTCTTCTTCTTCTTCTTCTCCTCCTCCTCCCCCTCCTCCTACTTCTTCTTCAATCACATTTGAACCTTGGTTACCATCATCATTGTCAAACCATGTTCTTACTACGTGAGCCCTTGGTATCAGCTCTTCATCTCCCCCCTCCCCTGTGGGGGAAGCCAGCCCCCGCACAAGTAATCATGGGTTCGGTAGGCGCAACTGTATGGTTAAGCTTTATAAAGATTATTATAAAGTCATAGCAAAATGGGAGAGATGGGAGGGAGAGGGTAAAATAAAGGAGTCAGACACTTTCCATGGTAGCATACTTACCTCCTGGACGGCCATGATCTCAACAGCCAGGTCCATGCACAGCGCAGGCAGAGAGGGCAGGAGAGAAAAGTGGTTTATTACTACCCAAGGCTAATATATCTTTTGGAGACATGCAAGCCCCCTGATTGCAAGTAAAGACATACATCAGAGGAAGAGGATGCACTATAGATAATACAGTAAGGAGAGGGGGATGACCTGGGGGGTACACATGCAATAAGAAGGGCAGGGATTGGGGAGTGCATGTGACAAGAAGGGAAGATTCTAGATTCATGATGGCAACCTAACCTTGATTGCCCTTGAGCTGGAGACTCAATGAAGCCTATGCTTTCAGGGGAAGCAATCCATTGTCCCTAACAGCAGGGAGTGAGCCCCACCTATGGTGGCATAAAAAATAGTATAGACGGCTCTGGCTGGCTGAATGTCTACAGGAAGAATATCTCTGAGAATCTGACCACCCCACCTTGTGCCGGCAAGCAGCCTCTATTGTTTAGCCTGTCTCTGGAGAAGACGAAGCTGGGGGAAAGTCTTTTTATATCCCCCAACTCCCCTCCCTCACTCACGAACCCTTAGCCATCCCTAGAGGGGAAGGGGAAAGTAGGGAGAGAAAGGGGAAGCCAATCACAATGGCCTATCTATAATCCCTCCCAGGGGGATGGACAACAGATCAGGGCATAAAGGGAGACATCAGCCAGTGCAAGACATGAGTCCCTCATGGGAGTCACCATGTCCACTCATCTTGTTGAGGACCTTTCTCTTTGTCGCTGCCTCTCTACTTTATCAAACATGCTGGCCCTGCAAAATGAGATCACGAAATCTCCAGCTCCATTTCTATCCCCAAGGCCATACTTGCCAACCACTGTTCCTGCCTCTTCGTTTCCAACATTTGCATCCCAATCAGCAGTGATCACCAATGCACCTTGGTTCCATGTTTGGTCAATTTGCAGCTGAAGAAATTCGTCGGATGCTTCCATTTCTTCACCACTTGCAGAGGTGGTGGGGAAGTTAATCTGAATAACACTTTACTGGCTGGGCTTCCTTGAGTGCGGATATAGACATTATCACGGAAACATTGTACTTCAAGACAGATCTCGAAGCATTCTTTGTGGCCATGAATGGAATGTCAGACAAAGTATACTGAGGCACAAGGACATAAATGACAGGACAAAGGAGAGCAGAAACCGAATAGTTTAGGAGGGGAAAGCTCCCGGCTGAGGTTCCATGACCCAGACCCACAGGTCATGCTCAGCAGCAGGGGGTGTGGGTTTTTAAAGGGATGCTGAGGAATGTATGGCAATTAGCATATGGGGTCTGGCCATTTCAAGGATGGTTTATCAACTTCTTGAGGCTCCCTTTGAACCTGGGGCATCTGGTCGTGTTTCCTAGTGTCGGTTCTCTTATGATCTTCTTCCCCTTGTTCTGACTTGCCTTTGGTCTGGGGGGTGTCAGCCCTTGCTGTCCCACTTCAATCCAGACATTCCAACCTTTACGTGATAAAGGGAGTCATGATCTTATCTGATTACTTCCTGCTGACATGAGGGGTCATGGGGGGTTATAGGCCAGAATGCGCTGTGATCGGTTCTGTAGGCAGGGGGTGATAAGGGTGTAAAAGAAGCTGACTAGGGCTGAGCCCCGGTGGCGTCGTGGTTGTGCATGGGATTGCGGCCCACTGGGATGGAGGTTCAATTCCGGCTCCCAGGAGCAAAGGCTGGGCCTCCTACTCCCACCACCTGAGGGCAGTGATGCCTAAATAAAAAAAAAATTTTTTTTAAAGAAGCTGACTAACAGTCAAATTGGTAATATCCCTTATTCTGTTCTGAAGACATTTGGGAAGACAATGAGCTAGCAGTAACAAAACGAATTATCACCAGAGGCTCCACAAGCGGCACAGGAGGTTTCCAGGACCAGGATGTTGCTGATGGGTTTTCCCAGCATGGGTTCCTAATTTCATCAGTCATCTTGTTTAAAACTTTTACATTTTGCTTGACCACCCCAGACTCATTAACATAGTACCAGCACTCTTCAGCTGTTGCTGCAGCGTCTGCACCTAGAGAGTCCAGGATGGATTAGGAATGCTGCTCTTCTTGACCTTTGGGTGGGGAGAAACCATGAGAATTCATATGGACCATTGAGGATGAGCTGAGGTATGACATACAGTAACTGGAAAGCAAGGTCCTGCTGTGGAAAAGTTTACACAGTTAGAGTTCCATGGCACAAGAATTGTCCGAGTTGGGGAACATTTGCATATTAGCAGTTATATTATGCCCGCAAACTCCAGGCAGAGAAAAGCCATCTACATTCTGATGTGTAAAGTAACCGACTAGCTGTGGCTGGACATTGGGCAGTAACAAGAAGAAGATGAGAGAGGGGTGAGGCTGGCCTGAATTAGTTAGGCTGTGGGCAACCATGTCTGCTGTCACCTCCCCGTGTGATCTGGAAACCTTCAGCTTGGTGTCCTTCACATTTCCCACACTGTAATCCCTCTCTTACAATAAAACAAATTCACTTCTCCTTTCTCATCAACTTCTCGGTAAGCAACTTTCAGGTTTCTCTCACATTTTGGCACATCCGGAAATTCTATATTAAGTTATCCAACTCATTTTCTGACCATTTGCAACTTAGGGACCTCCTGAAACTGTTTACATCTAAACTTAAACAATCACTGGATGTGAAACTTATATTAACTAAGTGTCAACAAAGGGTTTATCAGAGTTTGGTAAGCACAGTGGTGGGGGTTGTAAAGCATTTCCCGGAGCTTTTTAAAGGTTTCTGCGACCACCCTCAGGGAGTCTAAAGATTTCCTGGAAGTCACCTTTAATGTATCATATAATGGTTTAGCTATAAGAGAGGAATTGGAGATCCTCTGGGGATGGGGAGGAAACAAAGTCAGGAAAGCGGAGTATTTCCTCAGCCAAAGTCCGGGGTTGGATAAGGTGACCAGACATCTCACTTTTTAATAATTTGTCCTGCGTCCCGCAGCATTTTAAAATTAAATAACTATATCACAATACCATTTTTGCATTCTATGGACATTTTTGTTGCTCCATATAGATGAAATTTTTAATCAAGAACCCCCCTGCCCCTAGTCCATAGTGTCCCGCTTAAAATCTGGTCACTTTCTTTGGAGGTGCCTTTACGACCTGGAATCTATTTAGAGTTAAACCCTGAGTGGTGCGGGTGAGGCACAGGCCTAAATAGATCAAATGAGATCACTGTACCTTGGAGGGAGAGAGAAGTTAAAGGAGCTGGGCTGTGTTTGCTTCAGAACTGTCTTAGAAGGGGCTGCAGGTGAAGGCAGACGAATACTGACAAGCTAGGTGAAAGGGGAGGGTGAAAAAGATGTCTTTTAAATTGAGGAGAGAAAAATGGGTAGTGGGGGGGGGGAGTGTGGGAGAAAAGAGTCTAGGGGTTGAGAACCACTGGGTGTGTGGGGATAAGGCACTGGGTCTGACCCAGTGATAGATACCATTTGGTATACTGGTAAAATAGAAGTGTTGCAGGAAGGGTGGGTAGGACTAATGAGATTGTTAGAAAGGAGGCATTCTATGACGGGTTTTTCGGTTTGTTACTGAAATGGGGAACTAAGGCCGAGATGGGAAAAGAGTGGGATCCTTGAGGCATATAGGAAGTGGGTGATGGTGAGTAGCAATAACCGGGGTGGATTACTGGATTACTACTGGATTCTTACTGGATTACATACTACTGGATGAACACCTGTAAGCAATGATATCTGTAGGGTGGGTTCCTCCAGGTGGGGTGAAAGAAAGCAAAGGAGCAGAGGGGCTATGAGACCAGAAGTAAGGTGTCAGGAGGGTCCTAACTTACTTAAAATGTCTTTTCTCAAGAGGGGAACCAGGTACAAAGGGATTTGAAGGAAGGAATGAGTAAAGGGCCAGTACACCTGGGGCAGGTAGGCTTGACAGCAACACCCAGGACCCAGATTGAGGAAGGACTGCCCAGCCCTGTAAATGAGGGCAGGTGAAAAAAGGCAACCTCTGTGCAAGAAGGAAATCTACTCCCCCTGATAGTTTGAGCAATAACCTCGGCTTGGCGAGGGTGATGGGGATCAGAGTTAGGGCTCATCAGTCTTCAGTCAATTGCAGGAGCACCAAGAGTGGGTCAGCAGTTGGAAGGGCAGTCCCTCCAGTTGAAGACGCACAGGACCTGTCGCTTTTCCAGCGACAGTCAGACTTGACCACATGCCGGCAGGGATCGGTTGGAGTGCCAGGCCAGGGACCTTCCTGAGACCAGTGCCCTTCTTGTCCACACTTGAAGCAGGTGCCAGGTGTCAGTCATTGTTCCCATACACCCCCGCCCCACACTGCCCCTTTGGGATCGCCAATCGCAGGGCTGCTATTAAGGCTTGTGTTTGAGGTATTACCTTTTGCCGGAACCAGACATCACAGGCTGACTCTGCCTATTCCTCGCGGCTATTAAAAACCTTGAATACCATATTCACTAAATCTCAGACTGGGGTTTGAGGGCCTTCCTCCACCTTTTTAGGTGTTTTTTTAATGTCTGGGCTGACTGGGTAATAAAAAGAGTAGCTAGGACCATAGCCCCAGCTGTCGAAGCTGGATTTAATTGGGTATACTGGGTTAAAGCATCAGTTAAGTAGCTTTCAAAGGTGGCTAGATTCTTGTCAGACTTTTGAGTGATCTCACTAAGTTTACTAAAATTGACCCCTTGATGGGAAATGACCCGAAGCCCAGCCAGGACACACTAAAGCATTTTTTTTCTTTTTTTTTCTTTTTTTTTTTTTGCAGGGAGCGGGGGGGCGGCGGGCAGGCATCACTGCTCTCCGGTGGTGGGAGTAGGAGGCCCAGCTCCACTGCTGGAATTGAACCTCCGTCCCAGTGGGCCGCAGTCCCGCGCACAATCACTACGCCACCAGGGCTCAGCCCAACACACTGAAGCATTTTATCATGGCAGACACGTTCTTCCCTACCTGCTTGTTTGTCAGTTTGATCACCCCAACCAGATTCTGGTATGGAAAGGTTTGGGTAAAATAAACCTGGTCAGAGTGCTGCTGAGCAGAGGGGAAAACACCTTCCCTCTTATCTGCGGTCAGCATAGAGGAAAGGGTGACAAGAATATGGTGCCAGGGCAAATCATAACCTTGAGTCAACTATCAGAACTCCTTCATAAGTGTGGTAGGGTCCTGTGAGGAAACGCCCAGCCGTTTCTCTATCTGGGAGAGGGTTGTTTGTCAGGGAGAATGGTGCATGGACCCCAACCGACCCCTCTGCCCCCACAACCTCACGGAGGGGCAGACAATGGTGTGGAAATGAGTATGGCTAGCAATGGGAAATGACCAAGGGACGGGTGACTGACAGTGTGGGGTTTGGGAGGCTGTGGGTGCTGCCTCTGAGGAGGCCAAGTAGGGAGGGGGCTGGGAAGAGGGGAGAGAGAGACTCCAGATATTCTGATGGGTCTGGCTCCGAGGAGTGGATGGGTGACAATGGGGTCACGGTTGCCTCAGCCTTTGGGAATTGTGGGGGTAACTGAGGGAGGTGATGGTGAGGACCACCCAGAATATGGAGGGGGTCTTACTGGGGGCATAGACAAAGACTCAAGGGGTTCAGAGAAAGACCAGGAAGAGTACTGTCAGAGGCCTAATTAAGAGAGTGTATGGCTAAGAGAACTTAAGCAGGGTGACAGGTAAGTAGATAAAGAGGGATGGGAGTGAAGAAAGAAAAAGACCTGGCATTTTGGACAGAAGTCAAGGGTCAAAGCCAATTTGGAGAGGCTTGCCAGCAAACACCCCAAAGGACTGTCTATAAGGGCCTTGGAGTGTTGGCTTCGAATTGTCCCTCGTACTATAGAAGTACAGCGTCCCTGAGTTCTCTATCTACACCTGGAGTGCAAGGAGGGTCTGCTAACTCGGGGGAACAGAGAATGGCATAATGGAAGCCAAGAAGGGAAGCCTGGCCTGTGACTGATACGATAGGGGGTTGGTCAGAGGCCTTTGTTCAGAGCAAGAAAAGGGGAAGTAGAAGATTTTAGAGAAGGCTCTGCAGAACTGCAAACACAAAGCACATTCAAACAAGTAGCAAAGGCTCAGAAATGACATCTGCAATTTAGTCCAGTCAGAAGACACAGTGACTGCCAGGTCCAGGGTCAACAATCCTGTTATTGGCAGAAACCCTAGGAAGTAAGCACAAAGACAAAGGGCTGGGGGCCACATGGGAGCAGGACCACACTCACGGGCATGAAAAATTGTCCTTATCGCCGCACCCCTTTTGGGGAAAGGCAGTTATTTCCAAGTCCTCTTCGTACTAGGATGGAACTATAAACTCCTTCTGTGGTGTCCCTTTCGGGGACCCATATGAGTTTGCTGGTCCTCTGTGCTAGAGTGGATCTGCCATAGCCAGGGTGAGACAAGACACAAAACACAGGCAGAGAGTGGGTGACAGAAGAGGAACCAGAGTCTTGGCGAGTCAGGACCTAATGACAGAGGTTCAGGGAGGAGAGGGGGAGAGCGCCATGGCCGTCCAGGACAAAGTAAGGGGGCATCAGGACTCCTTCCCTCCCCCTGGGTCTCTGGCACCAAACGTCAAGTAAAACTGAGGCACAAGGAGACAAAGTATAAGGTAAACTGAGGCACAAGGACATAACTGACGGGACAAAGGAGAGCAGAAACAGAAATGAGGTTCCATGACCCAGACCAACAGGTCAGGGAAGTCGAGCTCAGCAGCAGGGGGGGTGGGGGGGAGTGTAGGTTTTTCAAGGGGTGGTGAGGAATGTATGACAATTAGCATATGGGGTCTGGCCATTTCAAGGACTGTTTGTCAACTTCCTGAACCTGGTCTTGCTTCCTGGTTTGAGCTGGCTTGTCATCTTGTGTCTTTTGTTCTGACTTTGCTTTTGATCTGGGGGTTCGGCAATCCCTCATGATGACTCATCCCTGACAGAGGAAATCAAGGTTTCTCTTATTCAAAGTGGCAATACCAGTCCACCCACCAACACGAAGAATTTCGATCCTTAATGTGTTCCATTTCATTTTTGACAGCTGTTTCCTTTTTTAACAGCTGCTTGGTTCCAGGCTTGAATGGATGCTTGCAGCGATTTCTTCTCATGGGTAACAAATGAAGAACCAGAAGGTCTTTCCCCCACAGGCTTCCTGCTCCATTCAGTCCCCATGGCTGACGCTACTTTGAGAAGGCGCCTCTTCCTCAGTCATGCTTGGAGGACCTTCCAACCTGAGGAGTTCGTCTTCGAAACCACCTCCGCTAAGGTGCTGAGGTTTTTAGCATCTGACAATGTTCTGCTGCTGTCCATAAGATCGGTCGCTAATTCCTCCTAAGCAGGCTGTCTTCAGAGTCAATTCTTAGTCTGGAAGTTCTGCTGAAACCTGAAAAATAAAATAAATACAAAAGGAGCCCCGATTGTGTAGTGTTTAGGCACGGAGCTGTTAACCACAAGGTCAGCAGTTTGAAACCTCCAGCTGTTCCAGGAAAGAAAGACAAGGTTTTGACTCTCCTAAAGAGTTACTGTTTCTTGTTATAAGAGCTGTAAGAGCCCCCACTAAAATGATTTATTAAAAAACATTGTGGGGGGCTGAGCCCCCATGGCGTAGTGGTTGAGTGCGGGACTGCGGCCCACTGGATTGGCAGTTCAAATCCAGCAGCAGCTCTCCAGGAGCAAGGCTGGGCCTCCCACTCCCACCAGAGGGCAGTGATGCCCCCACACACAAAAAAAAAAAACTGTGGGTCTCAACCCCTCCTGCGGTCAAACGACCCTTTCACAGGGGCCACTCGATTCAGAACCGTAGCAAGATGACAGATGAAGTAGCAACAAAGCTAATTTTATGATGGGGGGGAGGAGGGATCACCATCACATGAGGAACTGTATGTAGGGGTGGCATTAGGAAGGTTGAGAGCCACTAAGTTACAGTCTCTGAAATATGCAGGGGACAGCTCTCTCCTGTCCTATAACTTCTCTCTGCACTCGCATCAAGTTGATGTCAAAGAGTTTGGCTTGGGTTTTGAGTTGGGGGTGGCAGAGGTAGGGAGTGGCAGGTTTACTCTATCCCAAATTGTCGCTGTTGGGGGTCATCCAGTCAGCTCCGACACATAGTGACCTGACACACAGCAGAATGAAACCCTGCACAGTCCTCACCTTCGCTCCTAGGCCTGAACCCACTGATGCAGTCACTGTGCCTCTCCATCTCACCAAGGACCTTCCTCTTTTTCCCCTCCACTTTACCGCATGTGATGTCCTTCTCCAGGGACCAATCTCTTCTGACCACATGTCAAAGTCTGTAAGATGAAATACAGGTTCCAGACTAAGAACAGACAAGGAAGGACTCAGGTCCCCACTTCAGTGGGAAGAACCCACTGAACACCTTCTGCATACCTTTGAAACATGGTCAAGGACTGTCCTAAGTTGGTTCTGGAATTTTCACGCAACCTCACTGTGTGACCCTAAGGTAACCACCTTGGTCTCCGTGTCCTTGCCTGTAAGATGGAGGGAAAACTAGAACGTTTTCCTGTGGGGGCAGTTTGAGGGCTCCCATGCACAGAATTGACCCCTTTGGGACCAGTTGTCAAAAACAAAGCAAGCCCATGGCCATCCAGTCTATTCTGATTCCCATGGAACCAAACGGCTTGGGATCAGCTCTCAGCACAAAGTTTGGCAGTTCAACCCCCCAGAGAGGCCAGGCAACCTCCTTCCTCCAAGATTTTCATTCCTGATTATCCACTGCAGTCAAGTCAATTCCGTTCCAACTCGTGGGCACCCCAAAGTTTCAGGGTAGAATTCTTTCTTGGGCGTGTTCAAGGCTGTGACTTTGCATGGCAGATTGCCCGGCCTTTCTTCCCGGGGGGCTGGTGGGTGTATCGATCAGATCAGCCCACAGCCAGCTGGTCATTGTTTGCACCCCCCAGGGCTGCTGCCAGAAAGAGGGTGCCCAAGAAGACCGGGGAGCAGTTTTCCTATGCCCCTCATGGGGCTCCATGAGTGAGTGAACGTGAGCTCACTTCAACCCTGACTATGGAGAGTGTTTTGTAAATTTCCTTCATGGCATTTTGATGTCCTAACATCCTACCTCGCCCAATGCTGACAGAGAGAGGGCCTTCCCTCATAGCTGACACCCTCAATTGAGTGGGAGGAACACAGGGTCACTGTACCAAAAAGAAATGGTGGACATTCAACTGTTTCCAGAGGCAGCATGTGATGCAGAAGGATGGCATGAAAGGAAGAAGGCCAAGCTTTGCCGAAGGCATCGGTGACAAACAAGGCTCGGGGAACTGGTGGGATACCAATTGAAATGTTTCAGCATGCTGATGAAGCACTAGATGGAAGCATACATTCCTCAGTACTAAGTACGTTGGGTGACAGCTCCCTGGCCTACTGAGTGGGAGAGGTCCATATCTATGCCCATTCCAGAGAAAGGTGACCCAACAGCGGGTGGACACCAACCTACCATATCATTGATATCCCAGGAAAGTAAAGTTTTGCTGAAAATTGTCCAATACTGACGCAGCAGTACATGGACAGAGAGCTAAGAGAGGTTCGGGCCGGACTCAGAAGAGGATACAGGACATCATTGTGACGTCGGGTGGATCTCAGCTGAAAACAGAGGATACCGGAAAGAGGATCACTTGTGCTTTATTGACTATGCCGAGGCATTCAACTGTGTGGTCATAACGAACTGGGGAGAGCCTGGGTAAGAAAGGGAAGTTTCAAAACACTTTGTTGTGCTCAGGCAGAACCTGTGCATGGGCCAAGAAGCAGTCATCCACACAGAACAAGAGACTTCTGTGGGCAAAAGTAGGGAAAGACGGGCGTCAGGGTTGTATCGTTTCATGATACCTAGTCAATCTGCACACTGAACAAATACTCTAGGTAGAAGAATGTGGCATCGTTGGGAGCAAGGCTTAGTGGCAGCCTTTGACATGCAGATGACACAACCTTGCCTGTTGGAAGCAAAGAGGACTTGAAGCACTTACTGATGAAGATCAAAACCTTCAGCCGTCACCTCTGGGGCAATAGGAGCGACTTGGCAGTGGCAGCATTGGCAACAGTGGGAGATCCTGGGGCAAGCCTTTATTCTCCTCAGTCTCAGCTACTGTAGCCACAGTCGGACAAGGTATTTCAAACATCCTTGAGAAGGCAGAGAATTCTCTCGGGATCCCAAGTCCCATTGACTTTTCAACTCAAGTCCAATATACATCAAGAGATACTAACACCAAAGAGAATGAAAGTGGCTGGGCCATGTGGTGTCTTCTCCACCATCTCTACTGCTGTTCACAGCACCAGAAAGAGCATACTCAGTGGGAGGTTGGGCGCTTTAGAATTCACTGGGAAGAAGACAATGGACGTAATAGCAGAAGGAGGGCCAGGATTTTCAAAAACCAAGGGTCTGATGAACCGGAATTCTACATTGTCCCAGGTTGTATGAGAGACCAAGGAGAAGGACGAGCTAGGGACCACCAATGAGGTTACGGAAAACTCACTGGGGCTGACTCTTTGATGAATTTCAAGGTCCTTCTCATCGAGAAACTCTGGTGATGTTTTCCCCGAGAAAGAGAAATAAAGGTAAAATTTATTCTGCATTCTGTGAGGGGGAAGAATGAGACCCTCTAAAACTAGATGTAGAGTGACTCAAAGAAGTGTTTTCCTTAGAAGAGTTCTGTGGTGAAGACGGAGGAGGAGGGGGAGGAGGGAGAGGGAGGGGAGGGGGAGGGGAGAAGAAGGGGGAGAGGAGAAGGAGGAGAAAAAGGAGGAGGAGGAGGAGAAAAAGGGGGGTGAACTCTTTATCAAAGAACAATGGGGACTGAGCCCCAGTGGCGTAGTGGTTGTGTGTGAGACTGCGGCCCACAAAGTTGGTGATTCAAATCCAGCAGCAACTCTTCAAGAGCAAGGCTGGGTCTCCTACTCCCACCAGGGCAGTGATGCCCACACACACACATAGAAACAATGGAGCTTTTTTCCCGGCTGCACATCTCCTCTAGACCAGAGAAACTCACCAGAACAAGAAATACTGCTTATGAATGAATCAAGACATCTCTGAAAAAGCCATTAAGAGAGAAGGAAGGACAAAACAAAACAGAGAAGAAAGAAGAGGAAACATATTTGGAAATGCAAAGTACTGAGCAAGTCAGTAAAAAAATCAGTCAAGGAAATCCATGCATTTGCAACCCGGAGCCTGGCTGAACTGACTGCCTGCTCCACTGAGCGTTTCCACAGAACCGCAGCCTTGGTTCTGCCCAGTCAGAAGCAGGAAGTGACAGCCCTAGAAAGGGAGCAAAGCCCTTTCCCAGGAGACAGTTGTACTGTGTCAAGAACTGTCCATTCTGTCTGCAGAGTGCACCACCTGCCTAACAAGTGCTGAGGTTAAAAAAAAAAAAGGCAGATGTCCTGAGTCCATTCCTCACGGCGGTGTTTCTAGAGGCGTCACACAGTGCTTCCTCACTTCAGGATGCCTTTCAGCGACTCTTACCTGCGCTGGAGATTTCGCTCGTTGAGAGCAAGACTAAACTGCCGTGGGCAGGAGCTGCAGTCCCTGGGGCCTTTGTGAGCACATTGAAGAACGGAGGAGATTCAACCTGGACTAGTGGCGTGGTGCGGAAGTGCCACTTTCTGCTGGACAGATATTCCGGCGGACGTGAGGAAAGGGTTAGCTAGTGTTGAAAGAGTCAGGGAGGAGAGCAATCTGGAAGAAGAAAGTTGTGGCCTTCCCTGCTTAGCTGAAGTAGTTAGGTTCCCCAACACTCCTGTGCCCAGTTGTTATAATTAAATATGAAAGACAAGACAAAATTATAGCAGTTTATACATTATCAAGGGTTCATGAGGGAGGGGGGAGCAGCGAGGGGGTGGAAAAAAAAGGAGCCAATACCAGGGCCTTAAATGGAAGGTAAATGCCTTGAGAATGATGATGGCATCAAAGGTATAAATGTGCTTTGAATATAATGGATATATGGATGGATTGTGCTAAGAGTTGTATGAGGCCCCCAATAAAATAATTTAAAATATATATATGATAATGTTATTTTATTTTATTTTGGGGGGTTTTTTTTGGGGGGGCATCACTGCCCTCTGGTGGTGGGAGTAGGAGGCCCAGCCTTTGCTCTTGTGGAGCCACTGCTGGAATTGAACGTCCATCCCAGTGGGCTGCAGTCCCGAGCACAGCCACTACGCCACCGGGGCTCAGCCAATAGTGTTCTTTTATAAAAGGTCCAAGGAGAAGGTCCTTCTCTAGGTGAAGGTCAGTGGGGCACTCAGGAAAATGCTCTTCATTCTTTGGTAGAATGCACAGCACTGGGCTGAGCCCCGGTGGCGTAAGTGGTTGAGTGCAGGACTGCGGCCTGCGGGCTTGGGAGTTCAAATCCAACAGCAGCTCTCAGGAGCAGCGCTGGACAGCTCCTATGACCACCAGAGGGCAGTGATGCCCCAAAACAAAAACAAAACAAAACAAAAAAAGGATGCACAGCACTAAAAAATTTTCAGTGAATGTAATTGCATTTTATCCAAAGGAGAAAGAACTTCATTTAGCTTTCTAGAATTCATATGTGTGGGCTATGATTGGCATCTAGATTCTCCAGTCTAGAGATAAAATCTATGCCTATAAGAAATTTGAGTATGTGTAAGCTCTAATGATTGCCCTTTTATCATGTGCATTTTTAGAAATGGTTGTAAAGTTGTATCTGTTCTATTCTTAGCACAGAGTTGAGATCAAGGAGGAAGTCGTAGAGAGCAGATATGTAACCACACTCATAGATTAACTATTGCTGCATACCCTTGCCTTCTAATAGCACCCAAGCCCCATCCTAGCATGATGGATCTCAAGTTCTAGCTGATTCTCGCCGAACTGGATTCAAGACCATTAAGTGGAATTGATAAGAATGTCTTTGCAGATAGTCTGTTTCTTCAGGATATTTTTCATGCATACCCTGTATACAGGATAAGTTCTGTAACCGCCAACTCTAAAGGAGTGTTGAAGTTCTTTTAATAATTGAGGTTTTAATGTTTGAATATTATTGAAAAGGACTATGGAGTCCTATAGAAATTATGTTCCTTTGTAACAGAATATAACCTACAAAACATAATCTATTTTTACCTCATTCCTCTTTGCTTATTTGTTTGTTTGAATTCATGGCTTAGTATATTTTTAGATGTAATCTCTATCCTTGCAACCTTATGCTTCTCTTGCTCAGTTCAACAACATAAGAGACTAATAAGGCGCCATCTTTGGTTTCTACTTTTTGTGAAAAGTTCTCCAACAGTGTTATGTGAGTCTGGGTAAACTAGAGAAACAAATCCATGGACACACATATGGATATAAGGAAAGGGTTTATATATAAGAGGAATGGAACATTGAGACAGCATCCCAACCCAGTGCAGTTCAAAGTCATAAGTCCTACATTAGCCCATATGCCTGACATCAGTCTATAATGTCTCCTTCCGACTCACGAAGTCACAGGTCAGTGGGTGCAGAATCCTGGCGCTGGCAGGGGTGCCATGGCTCCTCGCTTTCAGGGCTCAGGGTCCATCAACAGCATCCAGTGGTGGCAGAAGCAACTCAATGCTGGCAGGGCTCTCCATGTGACCTCTCCAGCTTCAGAGGTCTGCCTCCATCAGGGCAAAGCCATGTGGCTTCTCTTCTGGCTCCTCAGACGCTGCCATCTTGTCTTGTCCATGATTCATTGTCTCTGAGACTAACTCCCCACAACCGGGGAGATAGCGCCTCATCTTCATGGGGGAAATATCAAGAGATTTCCCAGACATATCAGGAGAAAGCCATGCCCACACAGAGGCCTCATTGGCTACTCAATGGCTATCTCCAGATGAACAGGCCAGACTCCACCCCTACATCTTAATCCTGAAATTAACAGAAGTACCTCACCGCCACAAGGGTTGTTTTTAATCACTTTATTTGGGGTTCATAGAACTCCTATCACAATCCATACGCAAATACACACATTGTAAACAAAGCACATTTGTACATTTGTTGCCATCATCATTCTCATAACACTTTCTTTCTACTTCAGCCCTTGGTAATTAGCTCCTCCAATTTTCCCTCCCTCCCAGCTACCCCTACCCCTGATCCCTTACCATTTGTGAGCGTTCTCACTCATCTTCTCACTCACAAAACCTTCCAAATACAATTTTTAAATTGAAAGGAAAAAAAAGCCTTCAGCAGGGATTACAATCCCATAATGTAATTTAAAACAAACATCCTCACAGCTGAACCAATAGCTAACATCGCAAGAAATGGAGAAATGACTAAAGTTGTCAAGGCTTTCTTTGTACTTGGATACACAATCAGCTCTCATGGATGCAGGTGTCAAGGGGTCAAATGACACATTGTCTTGGGCAAATCTGCTTCACAGGACCTCTTCATAATGTTGAAAAGCAAGCATGTCCCTTTAAGAACCAAGCTACCCTCAACTCAAGCCACAGTCTTTTCCCTTGTTGCTTATGTGCATGAAAACTGAATAAGGAAGGCCACAGAAGAATTTGACTCATAGGGTTAAGGCGGAATATTGGAAGTACCCTGGGTTTCCATAAGAACAAACAAATTTGTGTTGAAAAAAGTAAAGTCCACGTAATCTTGAGACATAAGAATGACCAGATATCATCCCACTTACTTTGGACTAGTTATCAGGAGAGAGGAAAGAGCTAGTCACCATTCAACCATTTTAAGAAGTAGCATTGGAACAAGCAAGAACCAAGGATGCTGAAGGAAGAACTCCAACATACACTGGAAGCATTAGCAAAAATACAAGGCTCCAGAAATGGGTGTGATAACAGTTGAAACAGTTTGACAAGCTGATGAAGCACCAGAGGCACTCATTCGCCAATGCCAGGGAATTTAGAAGACAGCTACTTGACCAACTGACTGGAAGAAATTCATATCTGTAATCATGCCAAAAATAGTTGACCCATGTGATAGGTACGTTTGTTGTGCCAACATGGACATGGTCAATGAAGATAGGTAGGTTTGTTGTGACAACATGGCCAATGAACACATGTGCGATTAATTGAAGGGTGGAGAGATAAATGGCTCAGTGAGCCTCGCCTTTCTTTCTCTTACTCTTGGATCTTCGGACCAGTCAGAAGTCTTGCTTGTCCTGTGCCTCCATCCCCAAGCTACACCACCTGTGGGATACCTAATCCGTGAACTGTGTCACTGTAAGTTGAGATTCCTTCAAGCCTTACTTCACCACTCTACTGGAATTTGCATCTCTTGAGCTGGAAACTACCAGACCCTGTCATCTGGCTGGCTGTTGGTGACCTGCCTTGCTGTGTGCTGCCTGTGGCTGCATAGTCTGAATTGCTGTACAGAGGACTACCTGATGACCCTCAAGACTCAAAGGACTGCCAGTCTACTAGCTGTCTCACGCAAGTGAGTTGCACCGAGTCATTCATACAGCTTTATAGATTTGTTAACTGCTTATTTTTTATGTTAGATATCTTTTTATCTACATAAATATACTGACATCTATAATTACTAGAGTCCTGGTTTTGTTTCTCTAGAGAGCCCTGTCTAACACAACCCAATAGAAGGCTCAAATTAAAAGAATCACATGCAAGTAAAATGTTGTTGAAAATCCTCCAAAAATGGTGGCAGTGGTGTCTTGGCAGGGAACTGCTAGAGGTTCAGTTCAGATTCAGCAGAGGATGTGATACCAGGGATATCATTGCTGAAGTCAGATGGATCTTAGCTAAAAGCAGCGAAAATCAGAAAGATGTTTGTCTGTGTTTTATAGACTCTGCCAAGGTTTCGACTGTGTGGACCATAAGAACCTGGGGACCCCCTAGCAGAGAAGGGGAATTCCAGAATACTTCATCACACTGATGGAAAACTTACACGTGGCTCAAGAGGCAGTTGTGCAAGCAGAACAAGCAATTTCTACACGGTTCAGAATCAGAAAAGGTATGCATCGTGGCTCTCACCTCTCACCATACCTAATCTGAAGGCTGGACTCATGATCAGAGAAGCTGGGTTACATGAAGACTGTGGCATTGGGATTGGAGGAGGGCTTTGTCAGCCATCTGCGACATGCGGATGACACAGCCCTGCTTGCTGATCATGAAGAAGACTTTAAGGACTTGCAGATGAAGATCGTGGATGACAGCCTGCAGTGTGGATTACAACTCAATGTACACACCACTCAACGTGACCAAAATGGTCGCATCTGGACCAACAGGTAGCATGATAAATGGGGACACCTTGCATTGGGTAAATCAGCTATACACGACCTCTTTCTAGTGTTCAAACCCAAGAGGGGTCACTGTGAGGACTCAGATGCACCTGACCTAAGCCATGGTGTTTTCAATCACCTCCTAAGCATTTGAAAGTGGGCATTGAATGGGAAAGACCTAAGGGGGAAAAAATCGATGCATTTAAACAATGGTGCTGGTGAAGAATCTTGAAAGTACCATGGAGGACAAAATTATTTACCAAAAGGACAAATAAATATGTCTTGGCAGAAGCACAGCCAGAATGTTTCCTAGAGACAGGGGTAGTGAGATTTACTCTCACATATTTTGGACCCGTTGTCAGGAGAGACCGGTCCCTGAAGAAGGACCCCATGCTTTGCTAAAGCAGAGGGATGCAGTGAAGGATAAGAAGACTCTGGGAGAGATGAATTGCCACAAAGGCTTCATAGATGGGATCAGACATGGAAATGAGGAATTCTAAAAACAGACTTCGGACTTGGACAGGGTTTGGCACCGCAGCAGATCCCATCAGAGAACATTCATAAGGGCCATCAGACAGACTTGGAACTATTCATAGACCATATTTTTTTCTTTTTCCTTTTTTTTTCATATCTATATAAAATAGGCAAGATAAACAATCCCAAGGAGAAAAACATAGGACCAATAGTTCCAGGGGAAGAGGGGAGAGGAGAAGTTGGGGGTGGGGGTGGGAAAGGAGGAAGCCAACAAACCCAGGGACAAAGGAATAATGAGAGATCTAAAGTCAATGGTAAGGAAGGCAGAGAATGCCTGGTAGGGTTTGATCGAGTGCAATGTAGCCCAGAGGAAGTACAGGGAGCAGAGTGAAGGTCAAGCATGATAGAGGGATAGGAGCAAAGGAACAGGAGTTAGATAAAAGAACTAGGAGGCAAAAGACATTTAAGGAGGTATAAACCCAGGCATGTACATATGTAAATATATTCATATATAAAAATAGGTATCAGAAGAGGCCAGCTTCCGATACATACATCACAGGTTCAATAGGCAGCTGTACAGCGATAATTATTATTTGCTAAAATAAAGATATCAAGAGCATGAGAGAGGGAGAGATAATAGAAATAAGACATATCACATCATGGTAGCATACTCATCTCCACCCTGCTTGGTGGTCCTACTCTCTCAGAGTAGGAGAAGGGATTACATGATGAAGGAGAGGGGCTGAAGGCGTCCGGCGCTCAGGGGCAGGAGAGAGTCGGGGGAGAGAGAGCGAACATTAATTTTCCCCATTGAAATAGCCTTATGGGAGACATATGAGCCCTTTTGTCGCCGGTCAGGACATGTCACAAGAGGAGCCTGTCTTAAGGGCTCTATGGTGATAATGGCTTAGGGATGCCTATGTGACTAAGGGGAGAGGGATGTGGTAAGGGAAGGCCTCAGACTCCTGGGGGTAGATGAACAGGTCTGTCTTGTTAGGCGTCATTGAATCCCACCAACAGGCCTCAAGGGAAGCGAACCATCATCCTAATTTGAGTCACACAAAGACCTCAGATAACAGGAAGCTTCAGAGAAAATAGCTGACTTAATTTTCACATCAAATGCTGGTAAATAGGTTGCTTAATATTTTGGAGTATGTAAGTGTGGAAAAGTCCTGTCTTCACCCACAAATAGGGATATAGGTCTTTGTATATATATTAAAGGTTAAGTATTAAGTTAGCAGATGGACATTGGGTCTCGACTCAAGTCCTCCCTCAACACAAGAATACGTTGTTCTTATAACCTGGCATTCTGTGATGTCCACCTTCCTGACACGATCGCTGAAGACAAAATGGATGCATAAGCAAATTGGTGAAGAAAACTGATGGTGTCTGGCTATTAAAAGAGATAGCATCTGGGGTCTTAGAGTCTTGAAGTTCAACAAGCAGCCATCTGGCAGAGAAGCAATGAAACCCACATGGAAGAAGCACACCAGCTTGTGTGACCATGAGGTGTTGAAGGGATCAGGTATCAAAAGACCAAAAACAAAAAAACATTTTCGATGTGAATGAGGTGGGTAAGAATGGAGACCCAACGCCCATCTGGAGATAATTGGACATCCCCTCACAGAAGGATAACAAGGAAGGAATGAGCCAACCAGGGGGCAGTATAGCACAGAAGAAACCCACAACATTCCTCTCGTTCTTTAATGCTCCCCCCACACCCACACCCACTATTGTGACCCCTGTTCTACCTGACAATTCTGGCTAGACCAGAGTATGTACACTGGTACAGATAAGAGCTCTCGGTACGCAGAATCCAGCACAGATAAACCCTTCAGGACCAATAATGAGAGTAGTGATACCATGAGGGTAGGGAGAAAGTGGGGGGATAGGGGGGAGCATGAGGGGACCATTCATAAGGACCGACATACACTCCCACACACCAGGATGACGAACAACAGAAGTGTGGATGAGGAGATAGCACAGATGGTGTAAGATATGAAAATTAAAATAATTTATAGATTATCAAGGGTTCACGAGGATGGGAGGGCTGGGAGGGGAAAGAGCAGCTGATACTAAGGGCTCGAGTAGAAAGAAAATGTGCTGGAAATGATGACGGCAACCTATGCACAAAAGTGCTTGATGCAATTGATGTCTGGGTTGTTATAAGAGCTGTAAGAGCCCCCTATAGGATGATTTATTAAAATTCAAAACAAAACAAGACACGGCTGTGAGGAGGCTTCAGGAGCAGACAATGTGCAGTGCTGTTGTGCAGGGGGTCTCGAGGCGCTGTAGAAACAGACAGCATGGGACCTCACAACAGCAGCAATAAGAGACGTCTGTTGGTGCAAGTCACCCAGCACGAGAGGACTGAGACAGGGACTGAGCAACTCGTGTGGAAATTGCCGAATGGAGCCAAACCGTGGTGTCAACCCTCCTCCCAAAGCAATTGGATATGTAGCTATGTTGTTGTTGTTGTTGTTACCTAGGTGCCTCCAGGTCGGTTCTGACTCAGAGCGACCCTGGGCACACCAGGATGAAACCCTGCCGGGTCCTGCACCCTCTTCAGGGTTGTTCCGTCTGCGCCCACGGCTACAGCCGCTGCGTCCGTGCATCCATCCATCAGATCAAGGCCCTTCCTCCTTTCTGAGGGCCCCTCTGTTTCACCAGGCCTGGTGTCCTCCAGCCACGTGCATGTCCAGAGTATGCGGGATGAAGACTCACTCACCAGCTTTGCCTCTCAGGAGTACCCTAGCTGTGGTTCTTGCAAGACAGAGCTGTTCGTTCATTCGTTTGGCAGCCTGTGGTCCTTCCTATGTTCTTTGCCAGCACCGAGATTCAAATGCACCTAATTTTCCTTTTATATATGTATGCTTGTGTGTGCGTGTATGTACAAAAGGTGCTTGATACAATTGATATATATGCATGTTTCCTTGTGTCTGTGTGTATACAGATACATACTTTAAAACTCATAGGGGCAGTGGTGCCCCCCTAAAAAAAAACTCATAGGGGACAGTTCTACCTGAACACAGAGTAACCTGTTTTTGTCTTTGTTTTATAAAGTTAATTGAATAAGGATCAGCATAAAGATGCCCTGGTGGCATAGCGGTTTATATATTAGACCACAAGAATGGCAGTTCGAAACCACCGGTCAGTCAGTGGGAAAACAGTGAGGCTTTCTACTCTCATGAAGTGTTACAGGCTCAGAAATCCACAGGGGCAGCTCACGAAGAGTTGAAATCATTAAAGGGGGTTTAGTGATGGGTATGCCCTGAACGTCCTCACTTAGGACCAGCTCATTGTCAGTTCTGGCCACCAAAGAGAGACTTGCCAGACAGATTCTTCCTGGCGAGATAAAGACGACACAGGCGGATGACATGTACCCCCACATCTGTACCTCCACTGCCCACGCCCACTTTGGTCTCTGTCCAGTCCAGCCCAAACTCTCCGCTTCTCCTGGGTCCCCCGAAGAGACCGCCTTGCCTGAAATGCTCTGTCTGCCCCCTCCCTTCTTCTCTCTGTAAGGAGCCAAGGTCCGCCTGGTGAATCACAGCACGGGGTCTTGCACACTGAGGACTAGTCAGCACTGGACAAGAGCCCATGGCGCTCTGCTGAAGGTTTAACAAGCTGCTGTTCAAAGAAGACAAAGCCAGTGTGTATGTGCCTGTGTGCGTCTTTACTGGACAAAAGGTCAGGGGTTCGAACCCACCAGAGGTGCCTTGCAAGGAAAGCCTGGGAAACTGCTTCCAAAGGATCTCAGCCATGAAGCTGTGTGTGGAGCGCAGCTTGACTCTCCAGACACGGGTCACCAGGAGGCGGGGTGGATTCAGCAGCGAGGAACGTGTGTGTGTGTGTGTGTGTGTGTGTGTGTGTGTGTCTAAGACCAAGGAAGAATCGATGCAATCTCATTATGCAGCTGGCAACAAATAGTGAAAGTACCCTAGATTTCCAAAAGCACAAACAAGTCTGTCTTGGAAGAAGTACAGCCAGCAGGCTCCGTGGAGGCCAGGCGAGTGAGACTTTGTCCCCCGTGCTTGGGACATGTGATTAAGAGAGATGGAACGGGGCAGATAGAGCATTTCCACTAATTTTTGCCGTGTGGTTCAGAATTTTTTTTTCTTGTTTTCCCGCTCTAAAAACTGTGCGGCTTATGGTCCCAAAAATACGGCAGTCAGGTGGTGTCCAGTTGACTCACGGTGACCCCACGCACAAGGGAACGAGATGCCACCACTTCCTGAGCCACCCTCAGCATCGGTGTCTGAGTCCATTGTTGCAGCCGCTGGGCCCACCCATTTTGTCCAGGGCCTTCTTCTTTTGAGCTGCTCTTCTGCTTTACTGAGCGTGCGGTCCCTCTTCCTGGACCCGTCTCTTCTCTCTGTGACGAGCAAAGGTTCGGCTGGTTAATAGCAGCACAGGGGTTTGCACATTGAGGAGCAGGCAGCACAGGAGAAGAGCCCACGATGCTCTGCTGAAGGTTTAACAAGCTCCTCTTACAAAGCCAGTGTGCGTGTC